>JABSNV010001333.1:0-15000 GCA_024085815.1 Flaveria linearis
ATCAGATAAGCAAGAAGACATCCAAAAATCTGAATCATCTTCAACAGATTATCCTCACCACCATTAAATCAAAAGAATCAATTAATACTGAAACTTCAAGATTAATTCATGAAGGAGTGACTATAGTAGACACATCTGGCAAACCCAAGACAATTAAAGCTTGGGTTGTCAATTCTAATTGATTTCTTTTTCTGTACAGGAACAATCATGGAGAGCTGACAACAAGTGGTATGTTGACAGTGGTTGTTCCAGGCATGTGACAGGAAACTGTGATCTTCTCCATGACTTCAAACATAAACATGCCTCTTATGTGGCATTTAGTGGGGATAAGAAGGGAGGTTAAATAGTTGTGAAGGAATGGTAACAAATGGTGTTCTAACATTTGAAAAAGTGAATTACTGTGAAAATTTGCAGTATAATTTACTTAGTGTATCTCAAATTTATGATCAAAACTACACAACACTATTTGATAACACTAATTGTTATATTCTTAAGCCAGGTTTTGCAGTTCCAGCAGTCTGGATCCTTCTTAAAGCAACAAGAAAAGGAAACACGTATGTTTTGGATATGAACAACACATCACTCACAAGCCATGAGACATGCCTGCTATCTAAGTCTTCAGAAGATGAATCACAATTGTGGCATAGAAGGCTTGTTCATTCCAACATGAAAAATATGAATAAATTGGTGAAAATAACTTGGTCATTGGATTGCCAAAGAAAGAATTTCATTGTTCAAATCATTGTTCTTCATGTTACAAAGGAAAACAACTAGAGTGTCTCATAAATCCAAATAATCAACACTAACACTACACCACTCAAATTGCTTCACATGGACCTCTTTGGTCCAACCAATGTGATGAGCATTGGAAAAAGGCAATATTGCTTGGTGATAGTAGATGATTTCACTAGATTCACATGGGTATTTTTCTTAAAATATTAGAGTGAAACATCTGAAACATTAATGGACTTTGTGATCAAGATTGAGAATCAACTTGATTTAAAAGTTAAAATTTTCAGGAGTGATAATGGGACTGAATTTGTTAATGCTGATCTGGATTCTTTTTGCAGGAATAAAGGCATAGCAAGATAATTCAGTGCACCAAGAACTCCACAACAAAATGGAGTGGCTAAAAGAAGAAATAGAACTCTCATAGAACCAGCCAGAACAATGCTAGCTGACTCTCAGTTGCCCATAACATTCTGGGCAGAAGCTGTGAATACAGCATGCAATGTCCAAAATAGGACATTAATTGTCAAAGAACATAATAAAACTCCTTATGAGCTCTTATTTAAAAGGAAACCTTTTATAGGATATCTTAGAGCTTTTGGGTGTCATGTGTCTGTATTAAATACTAAAGAACAATTCGGAAAATTTTCTAAAAAAGCCTATGATGGTTTCTTTGTTGGATATTCATCCACTTCTAAATCATATAGGGTCTATATTCCAGAACATAACATTGTTGAAGAGACTCCCAATGTTTCTTTTGATGAATCCATGTTTACAACAACTGTAAAAGGATCATCTTGGTTATTTGGTATAGATGCATTAACAGAATCATTTAACTCTGGATATTTGATCAATGCAGGTTCTGCTGATACATGCTATCCATTTGTTCCTCCAAGTTTGAATGATGTGCCACTAACAGCTGATCCACCAAGGGCACAACCTTCAACTGCACCACAGCAAGAATCAAGTCAGCAGCATGAAGATACATCCGGAGAAGAAAATCCTTCATCCGCAGCTCATGTAAATACATCCGTAGATGCACCATCATCCGTAGATGTAAATACTGCTTCAATCACTGATCCTAGGGATGGAGAGAATGTGTTTAATCAACAAAACTTGCCTGCTGATCAACAATGTCCATCCATAGATGGTGCTGTAACTTCTACGGAAGAACAAAATGCTTCCGTAGATGTTGCTGTTACTCCTACGGAACAACAAAATGCTTCCGTAGAACATCCTGCAGAAGAAGACCATGCAGCAACTGAAGCTCAAGCTGATCCTATTGATCATCAACCCCTTGATTATTTCATAGATTCAACATCATAGCTTAATCCATCTGCTTCAATGGGTTTCTCAAACATAGAGTCAACAATCCCAGTTGATGTTGTTTCAACAAGCAGAATTCACAAGTCTCCTCCATCAGATAATATCATTGAAGACCTGAATGCAAGAACTATAAGAAGCAAAGGAGGAGTGGCAAACATTTGCTTGTTCACCTGCTTCTTGTCTCAGACAGTTCCTGCAAACATTACAGCTGCTCTAAAGGACAATAGCTGGATTGAGGCTATGCAAGAAGAACTGCAACAATTCAGAAAACAAAAGGTGTGGAACCTTGTAGACTTGCCTCAAGGTCAGCATCCAATTGGAACAAGGTGGCTTTTCAAAAACAAGCTGGATGACAGGGGTATAATCGTGAGAAAAAAAGCCAACTTATTGCTCAAGGATATACTCAAGAAGAAGGGATAGACTATGATGAAGTTTTTGCACCAGTTGCAAGAATTGAAGCTATCAGGGTCCTTCTAGCATATGCTTCATTCAAGAAGTTCACAGTGTATCAAATGGATGTGAAGTGTGCTTTTCTTTATGGGAAAATTGATGAAGAAGTATATGTGGCTCAACCCCCTGGATTTAAGGATCCTGACTATCCACATAGAGTATACAAGCTTGACAAAGCTTTGTATGGTCTTCATCAGGCACCAAGGAAGTGGTATGACACATTATCCTCTTTCTTGCTGAAGAATGGCTATAAAAGAGGAACCATTGATCAGACACTCTTCCTCAAACAAGAACATCAAGATCTATTGGTGGTTCAAATATATGTAGATGACATCATATTTGGATCAACTAACAAGAAACTATGTCAAAGCTTTGAAGAATTAATGAAATCTGAATTTCAGATGAGCTCCATGGGAGAATTGACATTCTTCCTTGGCTTACAAGTTCATCAAAAACAGATGGCATTTTCATCAATCAAGAAAAGTACATTCATCAATTTCTGAAAAAGTACAATCTTGCTGATACATCTTCATGCAAGACACCTGCCTCAACAATAGACAAGATTGTGCCTGACCCTGCTGGAAAATCAGTAGATCAGAGATTGTATAGATCAATGATCGGCTCTTTAATGTACTTAACTGCCAGTAGGCCTGACATAATGTTTGCTATGTGTGTATGTGCCTGGTATCAATCAGATCCAAAGGAGTCTCATCTGAATGCTGTCAAGAGAATATTCAGATATCTGAAAGGAAAACTAGCTCTAGGACTGTGGTATCCAAAAGATGGAGATTTCAGTCTCTTCTCATATTCAGATAGTGACTATGGCGGATGCAACAATAACAGAAAATCCACAACTGGTGGATGTCAATTTTGGGACCAAGGCTTGTTTCATGGCAGTGCAAGAAGCAAACTAATGTATCTGTTTCCATAGCTGAAGCTGAGTACATAGCTGCTTCAGCTGGTTGCTCTCAAGTACTTTGGTTGCAAAACCAATTGCTTGATTATGGTTAAATTTCTTTCAAACACCAATTCACATTGATAATTCAGCTGCTATGTTTATAACTGCTAACCTAGTTCAACATAGTAAAACAAAGCATATAGAAATCAGATATCATTTTCTGAGAGACTGTTCAGAAAAGGGTTTAATCAAATTAGTCAAAGTGGACACACAAATCAGCTTGCTGATTTGTTCACTAAAGCCTTGATTCTGTTAGATTTAACTTTCTGATAGAATCTTTGGGAATGATTAACTTAGACTAAATACTCAAGATCATATGACTTCCTCATGTAGAGTAATAGTAAGGGATGATTTAAGTGTCTGATAGTATGTTTGTGCATGTCATATGTATGGGAAATGATAGTACACTATGCTTGGCTTTCTTTAACAAACTCAAACTGACTTGTAACATTTGATATTGAGTAGGTTCATCTTGAGTGGAAACTACGCTAAGAGAATGCCAAACTAAAAGAAACATGTATCTGTCTGTGGGAACTCCATTTTGAGAGTCAGGAAAGTAAGTTATCTCCTGATGTGATCAAATCACCTACAAAAGCACACTATGTAAAATACTTTATAATCTTCTATCTTTGCAAAGTCATATTCCCTCTATTTTGTGTGAACAAAGACCTGGGGATATGATTAAAGAGTGTGATCTTCATTCTCCCTCTATTTTGTGTAAACAAAGACCTGGGTTAAGTTCACCTCTGTTTTACGAAAGTAAAGACCTGGTGACTATGAAGATCATATCTCAGCTCTCAAAAGAATCACTTATGATCAATTGTACATCAATTCAAAGAACTTCAACATCAAAGCATTAATGAGACTGTAATATGTCTCGAGATAGAACATATAACTTAATGTACATAGTCAATAAGTGTGAAAAAGTGGTGATTTGCCTCACCTATGGAGGACAAACTTTAATGAGAATTGAATGTGGAGCACACAATAGTTACTGATTGACAAACTTTAATGAGAATTGAATGTGGAGCAAACAACAATTACTGATTAACAAACTTCAAAACATGATAAACAGCATGCCTAGTTGATACATTGCTCATGTATGAATTTAAGTGGACCTATATACTTACAATCAGGTGTGCAATAGATCAATACATATTCAAATAATCAACATCAGCAGAAGCCTAGAGTCATAGTATGATCCCTCTATATATATGCATGCTTGTATCGTTTAATGTAACATCCGACCCATTCCCAATCCTCAAACCCGAGTCCATTTTTTAATTATTTATTTGGATGAATTAAATGTAACATGGTGTAGTTTAACCGATATTATAAATAAATTATTCAACTATGTTCATTTATTTAAATCATGGATAATTTAATTAAGATCATGATTTATAAACATTTATTATTAAGTTGAAAGCTTTATATATCATTTTATAATGAATAACTGAAATTAAAAAGTTTATTTAAAATTTCTAAAGATTTTGCAAAATAAAATGGATTTATTATATGAATTAAGTTTTGGGTGGAAAGTGTCAAAAATAAAACTTGAATTATAAGTTTTTTTCATAAAATGATAAGTATTCAAATTACAGGGGTCCAAACTGTAAATTCTTTAAAACACAACCCAACCCCCCGCCACTTCCCCCTCGCCGGCCGACCACCGTCCGGTCACCCTCCGGCACCCCCGAAACCTCGATTTCCACTCGTTCGATGCGATTAAAACGGTTCTACACGTTGGAGAGACGGTTTCGAACTCATAGCCAATATAATTAGATTTAATCAAATGTTTAACGTGTTCAAACTAAAACCGAAACCCACATTCGGAGCTATATACTCATAGTGACACCTTCAAATCGATCACTTTGAACTCTCTGCAACTCCAATTACAAACAAAACAAACCCCATCATCTCTTTCGATCTCCATCTTCACTCGCAACCTGCACTCGGTCAAACTCCATATTCGATGCAACCTCAACAGAAATTGATTGAGGGCTTTTGATCATCTGGTCCAATTGAAGCTTTCTGCACAATTAATTCGATTTTGATCAACAAAATCAACTCCAATCGACTACCACCGGTCGCGACTCGTTCAAGTTTTTAAATCATCGATTCTATCTCAAACCAGGTAATTAGATACATGATTACACTCATTTTTAGATGCTAATCAAAAGCCCTAAGTATAATTTGGCTATTGATCAAGTTTTCAAGACCAATTTGGAACGTTTTGGATCTAGGGTTCTAACGAATTGGGGGTTTTGCCAAAATAATGTTATTATTAATTACAACCAAATTTAAACAGAAATTGGGCTTTGGCCCAGCGGTAACACACACAGAACATGCATGGGCGACCCCGGTTCGAACCTGGGCACCCACATGCATTTTTTAAAATCGTTTTTTTAATATATATTTATCAAATTAAATTTCAGAAATCATTATAACATTTGTTTTGTTAATTAATATTATTTTAAAATTATTTATTAATTTTTGAAAATTCTAAAAATTATAATCACACTTTTATTAAAGGTTTAAATGTTATAAAAAACTTATATATTAGTGTTAATTTTATCTAAAGAAAATCACGTTTAAACAAACTTAAACTATTTCAAATCATTTAAATTAATATTTTATAAGATTTAAATAATTAATTTAAAATTAATTATTTAACTTCTACACTTTAAAATTCATTCAAACATTTTTTTATTTAAATGCTTTAAAAATATTTAGTTACTTTATTCCAAATTATTATCAAGAAATATTTCCTTTATTTAAATTCATTCCTCTATTTTATTTAATCATATTAAATCAAATACATTATTTTATATCATTAGAAAACCCTAAATCCCAAATTAGAACCCTAGTTTTTCAAATCAATCTAGCCTTCAATCATTACGTTGTTTTAAAATTAAGGCACTATTTCTTAGGTTAAACCCGTGAAGAAATCGTTGGTGTCTAATCTCTCATAATTACTCAAACCAACTTATTACCAAGTGAGTGTTCATTGCCCATTTTTCATGTTTTATTATTTGGGGAAATCATGTGATTCAATATTAAATCATACTTATTCAATTTTTATTCTATTTCATTCTAAATTTAATTCAATACATGATATGTTATTACTTGCAATTACGTGTTCATAATTAGACAAACTTGATAACACGATCATTAATTCACACAACCACGGTAACAATGATAGATCTATTGGTTTGACAAACCCACCCCATTTGTTTAGACGCGTGGTGATTGAAACCGGAAATCATTCATTCTATAAGGCTTCGTCTGAGGACCGAGCCAATTCAGTCATTAGGGTTGATTGTGTTGGGTTTTCTGTTATGATTCACTGTTGCACTTTAGTCTGACATTGTCATGTGAGTTGAATTGTTTTTAAATATATTTAATCAACCTATGTAAGTGTATTTAAACCTATGATTACTCACCGGCTAATGTGTTAGCTGACTCGTTACTTTTTCACATGATTTCAGGAAATGCTATTTAGTGGAATTCTCTCTGCTCATATAGGATTGGACCTAGTCAAAAATAAAGAAGATAATATTATATTTCATGGTTTTATGTTAATTGCGTTGTAATATGTGACTTGAATGGCATTATTCAATAAATAAATGGTTATTAAATGTTATTTCAACGTATTTTTACCTGTCTTATGAACAATCGATTCACATTCATCCGCCTCGATGATTCCGCCATCGGTCGGGGTGTGACAGATGGTAGCAGAGCCAAGGTTATAGGGAATTAGGTTATTAGAAATGGAATGACCTAGACTATAACTAAGTACCTTACACATGAGTCCTCTCATGTATTCTATATGTTTAAAATGGACTTTTATGTGTCTTTTATTCTTATTATGTTTATGTGATTATGACATTTCCTTATACTTTGATTCTTCCTTTCGCATACAATTCTCAAATCATAATCTATGGCATTATGTGCCTAAATCAAATTGCTTTCAAATTTTAAATTTTGATTTGTTATTCATGGTTTTCAAATCTCGTCAAAGTCCGTGTCACATGACTGAGAACATGCAATGCTGGAAGAGTGGAATACCTGTATCTTGAGGTGTTCTGTCTAGGCAAGGTATTCATATAAATCCAAATCAACGATGGATCCGTTTACCTTACCTGGGAACTCTCTAGATGAGTATTCGCTTATAGGTACGCATGTTTTCACTAAGGTTGTGGTGGACACAAATACTTTGATAAGTCAACGTATTCGCTTTGGTTTGCGAGCCGAACGTTTACACTCATAATCTCTCATTGTTATTTTAAACAATCTCATCAACGATTTACCATTTTGAAAAGTTTTAAAAGCCAATTACCCGTTTCTCATAAAGGTTTTTCCATATTATACAGCATGTCTTCTCGTCAAAACCGCTCCCAACCTGGAAACTCTGGCCGCAAGATTGCTGCTATAGTGGCACGTGAAGTTGCTGTGGTCATCCCAACACTGCTTACCCATTTGAACCAAGGCAACAACATTGTTCAAAATCAAGCTGCACCAAACCCTCCACAAGCTTGTACTTACAAGAATTTTAGTTCTTGCAATCCCACTAAGTTTAGTGGGGACCGAAGGTGCATTGGTGACAAGGTGCTTTTGAAAGTGTCACCTTGGAGGGGTGTGATTCGTTTCGGGAAACATGGGAAACTAAGCCCTAGGTACGTGGGACCGTTTGAGGTTGTCAAACGGGTTGGCCCGTGGCCTATCAGTTGAACCTACCCGAAGAACTCCGTGGAGTACACGATGTGTTCCACGTCTCAAACTTGAGGAAATGCCTAGCAGACGAGACTCTTATCGTTCCGTTAGACGAGATACATGTGGATGAACAACTACATTTCATCGAGGAACCAGTGGAAGTCATGGATCGACAAGTCAAGACGCTCAAACATAGCCGTATCCCTATCGTCAAAATTCGTTGGAACTCAAAGCGTGGACCAGAGTTACCTGGGAACGCGAGGATCAGATGAAGAAGAAGTACCCGCAACTGTTCCAAGATCAGGCATCTACCTCTTAGGATACGCAGCAACTCTATTCAACAGTCGTCACAAACGAGAGCCTTGTACTTCCCCGTAGAACCTCGTATCATGATGTGCTAGTTTTCGGGACGAAAATTCCTGCAACAAGGGGATGATGTGACACCCCGTAATTCCAGGTTAACACTATTCCAACCACTGTCGTTATCATTGGCACATATCGTTAACACACGAAACGTATACAAACACCGCCACCGACATCGTTAAATAAATAATGATAAAATACTAACACGGGGTGTTTGTAGAGGATTCACATAAACGGATTTCCTAAGGAATCCTCTTAATTAACATAGCTCGCCCATCTACGCCGTCATCAACCGAAACCAATTTGGAACACGGGACCTAAGTACAGGGACCAAACTTGACAAATTGCCAAACTGGGGCTGGGTATAAATACCCATCCCCCAGCCCAAAAACTTCACAATCTGCTCTTTCTCTCCTACGCTCTCTACTTCACGGCTTCTTCGTCCAAGCACCAAAATCACCCCGATTGAGCTCGTTTTCGTCGGTTAGACCACGCAACAGCTGAGAAATCACGTTCCCAGCAGGTAGGCGACCCTGTACATCCGTTTTATTGCTCGTTTCTCTGCTGCAAATTTGGAGTTCGGGTGTTCGGGTTCAACCCGAATGCATGTGGTCGTAGGGGTGCGTGTGAGGTCAATCAGCATGTGCATTCACTTAGACATGTTAGGAGAGTGTTTCTGGAAGTCTTGATTGTGTGAAAACCGAGCACGGGACAGCCGAAGGCTGTTCAGCCCGTCCAGCAGTCGCGATCTGCTGCTGTCCGCGACTGGGCCAGTCATGCGACTGAGCCATGTGACTGGGTCCCTCGTGCGACTGAGTGGTGCGACTGGAGTGAATCGTGCGAGTGAGTCCATACGTATGTGCGTAACGTGCGAATGAATGCATGTGATTGAGAGTGTGTGCGATTGAGTCAACCGGATGAAATGTGTGCGGCTGAGTACCACCCGACTGAAGGTCCAATCGCACGAATGAAGGTTCAGTCAAGCGATTGGTTGTTGAGTCGGGTGAATGGGTGATGTGTAGTACGATTGAATGCTAAGTCGTATGAGTGAGGGTTCAACCGTACGAATGAGGTTGATTCGTACGATTGAATGCCCATTCGTGCGAATGAAGTGTCCAGTCATGCGTCTAGCCTTGACATGCGATTGGAGTCATTGTGAGGGAATTCGCCTTGTGTGCGGGTGTGCCTATCGTGTGATGATATGGTAACAATCAATAAAGTGTCATTTCTTGACCACAAAGATTAAAGTCAACGCAATCAACAAGCACATACTTTTACGATCTAAAACAACCTAACTGTTTACAACTAACGACAACTCGTTTGGGATCTACATAAGGTCTGATATGCGTATGCCTGCATGTGTGTGTGTGTGTCACCCACAACCGAACCAATGCGACCGACCCGACTAAACATGTCTATTAACGCTAAACACAACATTAACGCTTAACATAACTGTCAATAGGTGTTTGACAGCGCATCGTAAACAACTCTTGGGAGACTTCATCCTACGTACTTACTACATCATCAGTGAGTTCACGGCCCCTATTTTACTCTCTTTCCTTTTGGGGGGAAAACATGCAAAACAGATTTACTTAAATGGTTGTAGTATTATTGATATCGCTTGTTACGTTAGTGCAAACACACAACATGTCCTGACACACTCGAACCGTTAGTAATGGATTAGCAAGGTAATTTTGAGTAGTACTACTGGGTCTGACAAACCCCGCCCGGGCTAGTCGCGCTAGCTTGATTGGAGGTCAAACGGGTGCTTGATTGACCTAACATTTGTCACGGTCTTGAGAGACGTGGCGGGGATACAACAAACACATATAGGACGTAAACAATCAGCTTCGGTTCGAAACGCTAAGTAACAAGAACATAGGCTAGCTACCTAACGATATGCTCTATATACTAAACCATTGAAACGCAAACTACTGAACGCTTACGAACACATTTATTGTTGAATAAACCTGTGAACTCACCAACTTTATGTTGACACATTTTAGCTTTCTCAGGTCACAGGAATGCATAAGCTCAAGATGCACACTAAGGAAACGCACTCAGGACATGCATTCATCTTATATATTTTCAGCATTGAACATTTGTCTAATCATGGCTATTGTAACTGTACTGTAATGGATTTACTAATTATGTACTCGCTTCCACACTATTGTAAACTTTGTTTATGTTCTTTGACTGAAGTCAAATGTCTATTTAAATTCATATAGTGTCGTTCGATATGACTGTGTCTGAGATCCTGGTATGTCACACGCCTAACGGTAAAACCCCGTTCGTGGAAATTGAGGGTTGTGACAATATTTTATAAGATTTAAATAATTAATTTAAAATTAATTATTTAACTTCTACACTTTAAAATTCATTCAAACGTTTTTTATTTAAATGCTTTTAAAAATATTTAGTTACTTTATTCCAAATTATTATCAAGAAATATTTCTTTATTTAAATTCATTTCCTTATTTTATTTAATCATATTAATCAAATACATTATTTTAAATCATTAGAAAGCCCTAAATCCCAAATTAGAACCCTAGTTTTTCAAATCAATCTAGCCTTCAATCATTACGTTGTTTTAAAATTAAGGCACTATTTCTTAGGTTAAACCCGTGAAGAAATCGTTGGTGTCTAACCTCTCATAATTACTCAAACCAACTTATTAGCAAGTGAGTGTTCATTGCCCATTTTTCATGTTTTATTATTTGAGGAAATCATGTGATTCAATATTCAATCATACTTATTCAATTTTATTCTATTTCATTCTAAATTCAATTCAATACGTGATATGTTATTACTTGCAATTACGTGTTCATAATTAGACAAACTTGATAACACGATCATTAATTCACACAACCACGGTAACAATGATAGATCTATTGGTTTGACAAACCCACCCTATTTGTTTAGACGCGTGGTGATTGAAACCGGAGATCATTCTTTCTATAAGGCTTCGTCTGAGGACCGAGTCAATTCAGTCATTAGGGTTGATTGTGTTGGGTTTTTGTTATGATTCACTGTTGCACTTTAGTCTGACATTGTCATGTGAATTGAATTGTTTTTAAATATATTTAATCAACCTATGTAAGTGTATTTAAACCTATGATTACTCACCGGCTAATGTGTTAGCTGACTCGTTACTTTTCACATGCTTTCAGAAAATGCTATTTAGTGGAATTCTCTCTGCTCATATTGGATTGGACCTAGTCAAAAATAAAGAAGACAATATTATATTTCATGGTTTTATGTTAATTGCGTTGTAATGTGTGACTTGAATGGCATTATTCAATAAATAAATGGTCATTAAATGTTATTTCAACGTATTATTACCTTGTGCTATGAACAATCGATTCATATTCGTCCGCCTCGATGATTCCGCATCGGTCGGGGTGTGACATTTAAATCATTTGTTTAATTTGTCCCCTTAACTGATTTCCTCTCATTTAGACTGTCATATGTCGTTCATGCCTATTTCCAACATAAATTATGATGAATGCAACAATTTAACATTAATCACAAATTTAGGGGGAGTAGTTCATGCATGAAAAATCAATAAAAAGCTACTAATTCACTTTGAAGGAATTGGAACTTGAGCACTAACTAGAATGCAGGATACAGGAAACTTGCTTTCTTGTACTTAATTGCGATGCAAACAAAGTCAACAATGTCCTATATCAACACATGATTCTACTTAGTAGATATCATACATTTAAAGTTTTAAAGAAACTTTAATTTCTGCAGAAGTTTTAGTAATATTTCTCATCCGCAGAAGTAATAGTGAAATTTCTGCTCAGCAGAAGTAACAGTAAGTGTAACTGCATAATCGTAGGATTGGTAAACTACGGATGTGCTAGTAACAAGAGGTATTGCATTTGAGTTAAGGCATCCGCAGATGTTAAGACATCCGCACATGTTAAGGTTCCGTAGATGTTCTGCGGAAGATGTGATACATCCGGAATACATGATAAACGGAAAGGGATAAAGGGGAAGTGGGCCCAACATAATTAATAAAAGAAATTAATGTGTTCGCTTATAAATAAGGTTTTTGACTCTAAGAATTCATTAATCACTTTTTCAAAGAACTTTTTCAGTTTTCTAACCTAGAAAAACGCACACTTTCCCCCTCATTCAAACTTTCAAAAATCCGTTCCAAACATCATAAACATCATCATTCAGTAATCGATTATCATTGTCGCGAAGGTAAATCATGTTCTAATCTTCAGTACGGAACTGGTTAATCCTTGAATGTCATTAAAACGATTCGAATTCATGTGAGTTACACTAATGCTAAACTGATTTTCGTTTCTATTTACAGAAGGCAAACATATTTGCAAAGGAGCACAATGTGTGCGCATTCTTGAATGCTGATGATCCTGCTGCTGAAGGATGTCGAGATATCATCAGATATCTTCGACGGTCCAGGCTCTTCTATGCCTTGACGGCTGATCCTGTGATTCATCAATCACACATTGTCGATTTCTGGAATTCGGCATGAGTAGAACAAGCTGGAGATGACGAAGTGATTGTTGCTGAAATCCTGACTGAGAGAATAAGGATAGATGAACAAACAATCAGAAGATCTCTTGAGCTGGGCGAACGCGAGGTGGGGCACCCTGATGTATTCGAGAATGAATACATTGAGAAGGTGTTCAACTTGATGGGGTATGATGGAGATTTTGAGAAAGGGGAGATCAAGAAGGGAAGGCTATGCAAGCCCTATCGGTTCCTGTGCCACACTTACCTGAAGTGCATCTCCAACAGGAAGGCAGGGCTAGATAGGTTCTCTCGACACATCTCATCAGGAATCATTGGGATCTTTAAGGGTAGAACATATAACTACTCTAAGTACATTTTCAACTGCCTCTGTGATCAAGTTAAACTACAAAGGAATGACAAGATGTTTATGTTCCCAAGATTCCTGCAACTGATCATCAATGCTGAACTCCCTAGGATTGCAAGGGAAGGGGAAGTGTTTATTCAAGCCCACCTGGGAAGATCAGTGCTAAACAAAAGCAGTGGCAAATATCACGGTGAAGACATGCCCATGTTTGCACATGTTGTGGATGCTCAGGCTGACATACCACAAGGATTACTATGGATAGATGAAGAAGTAGAGACATCTGCTGAATCTAAACAAGCTCCTCACCAACACCAATCACCCAGCCAAACACCCCCTCACCAACACCAGTCACCAGCCAGTATAAATACCCAACCCATCTCACCCATTCATCACCATGACTCCCCCCAACTAATATCTTCATCTTCCACCAATAACACCCAGCCGATCTCACCAGTACAACACCAATCACCATTACCTTCTCATTCATCCTCACATAACACCCAACCTCTCTCTCCAATCCAAATCCAATCTCCTATTCAACTACTCCCAGACACACCAAAACAATCATCCCTGGAAAGTGCTAGCACTGAACAAATTGACATAACTGAGTCTTTAATTCTGTTTACACAGGAGAGACTGAGTTGATGTCTTAAGCAAGCACTGTTCCCATTTCAGCCACAAACTCTGAGAACCAATTGCCATCAGAGCACACTGAACCAATATCTCCAACTACTGATGATCAACCCGCTGATGAGCAAATGGAAGTAGAACAAGAGATTGAGGAGGATGTGATTGCCTATCATAAGGATGACCTAAGTGATAGTGACATTCCTGTCAGCAAAAGCTATTTGGTTGCTGAGTACAACAAATTAGTACTCAAATCAAACAAGCGAAAACAAAGAATCCAAGAGCTTAAAGGAATCATTAAAGAGAAGGATGAAGAGTTGATGAGGCAAGAAGCCAGATTGAAAAGGCTTAGAGAGGATGCCAAAAGCAACAATGAAGTAATTGATGCACTTCTTCAAAATGAACAAGAGTTGCAGGCATCATTGAGAAATGAGAAAAGTGCAAAAGCTCAACTGATCAAAGAGAAAGATGAAGAGGTAAACCAATTGAAAATGAAGATTTCTGCTCTGGAATCGAAGGATGCTCCAAGTATTGAACAATCAAAACAATCTGCTGAAGCTTCAAAGAAGATAATTTTGTACTCTCGGAAGAGAAATACTTGTGCTCCATCAAGAAGAAAATTGAATATGAAGGTTCCCTTAAAAGCAAAAGCCCACATCTCCTGAACATACACCTTCAGTAGATTTATCTACTGTGAAGGTATCATCCAGTGATGCTGGTGAAAGTGATGAAGAATGGAAGGAGCTAACAAAGATGGAGTCACCAACTGAGCAAAAGAATCAAAGGCCGATGACCTTCTAAGCACTGAAGATATTATGGAAGAGAGGCCTGAATCAAGTATGTTCATGACCCTCATCAACCATGGTTTCCCATATGACATGGTTGAGAGGATGAACTTAACTGAAATGAAGAATCTTCTGAAAGAATTTGAGCTTGCAAGATTCATACTCCCAAACTATGATTATGAAGCTTTCACAGTCTT
>JABSNV010001333.1:20000-52500 GCA_024085815.1 Flaveria linearis
TATATATAATAATATATATATATATATATTATATATATAATATAATATAAAGAGAGAGAGAGAGAATATATGAATATCAATATTAATCAGAAGGATATATGTTTAAATATTTTAATACTTTCTAAAAAATAAATATTCATTATTCAATATTATAGACAAAGTAATCATTAATAGTTGTTTTTAAGGTATCACCAATAAAAATAACAAAAAACTAACAAGAATCGATGAAAATAACAAAAATGACCAATGTAAAACAACAAAATTCAAGTTGTACAAGTTGGACAGCTATAACACCCGATTTTTTAAAGATATGAAGAAAGAATAAAAGTAAAGGAAAAGAAAGAAAATGTAAGTTAACCAAGTAGAAGGGTTAAAAGTGTCAAAAAGGCAAAATATCAAAAAATTGGTACAAAAGGGGGGCATGGCCGCCCACATGCCTGCACACACTTCTTGCATTTTGTTCTAGAGAGAGAGAGCAGAAAACTCTCGGAAGATTTTAGAAGAAGCAAGAAATTCAAAGTTTTGATAAGAATTCTTGGTTTTTGTGATGTTATAAATAGTTCTAGTCTCGGTTATGTGCTTATATGTTGTGTGTGTTCGGATGTGTGTGTTTATGGTGGTTTTAGGTGTTTGAACTTATTGCACACGGGTTTAAAAAGGAAGACACACCCAAAGTTGCACAAGGTGAGTTCTAGATCCCTCATTTTACATGTTTTAAACCGATTTTAGGGCTGAATGCATGTATGTACGTTTTATAAAGTTAGGTTTCACACCCGTAAGTATATTTTGAATACGTATGTGGGAGGGTGTGATTTGGGGGCATTTGATGTTATGTTTATGATATATGTGTATGTTTAGATACTCAGAATGTTAGAATTAAGCCTAAAATATGCTACATTAGGTTTTGGGACTGATTATTAATGTTGTTAGTATGTTAAGACTACCCATGCGCCTAACGTTGGCCCATGCGTCCAACTAACTAAACTGCCTAAGTGTTCCCACGCGCCTAAGACTTCATGCGCCTGAATAGTACCCCATGCGCCTAAACGGTACCTTAGAAAATTCCAAGTATAGTTCATGCACCTGAACAGTGGTTCATGCTCCTAAGATTTATGACTAATTGACTAAGTATTGAGGCTCATGCGTCCTAATAGTGACCATGCGTCTGGACCTTCATGCACCTAAGTTACTTCATGCGTCTGAGAGGCCCATGCGTCCAAACAGGGCCATGCGCCCGAACAGGGCCCATGCGCCCACAGGGCCCATGCACCCACACAGGGTTTATGCGCCTAACACTTAAAATTTATTTTAGGAATTTTATGGGAGTCTGTGTAATTAGGGTTTGAAACGATGTTTGACTAGGGTTATTAAATGCTCAATTCCTTGCATAATCATGATTGTCTTATGATTTATTATTATTATTATTATTATTATTATCATTACTGTTACCATTATTATGATTACTGTTAATATTATTAATATGTATGACCTTACTTGGTTTGTTTATGATCGTAAAGTAAACTATTATCATTAATAAAGTGAAAGATTAATGATAAAGAAAAGTAGAACGTAAATGAATGAATGAAACTCTTGCAAGCAAAGGTATGGAGGTGCACGGCCTTGTTGTCGTTAGCTCAACTGTGATGGGTTAGCTACCCCGAATGATGTACACAGGGTCAATCATTGAGATTGACAATAAGGTGAGCGACCCTGTTGTCGTAAAAGACTCGGATAAATGCAATCATTGAGATTGCTAATGAGGTGAGCGATCATGTTGTCGCAAAAGACTAGGAAAGATAATGATAAATAGGTACGGAATAAATGAAAAAATAATTAAAGTTATACCTTGTTGTATGTACGATGTATGCTCATGTATGAAAGTAAAAAGGGAAAGGTATTATGAAAAGAGTATTTTCATATAGCAACTACACAAGGAATTTTTAATACTTTTAAAACGAGAGTTCACTCAGCAACGCTGACTTTTTATGTGTTTCAAGTTGGCAGGTAATGTTGCTGAAGATGGCACGGGGCAGCTACTCGGCTCATTTTTGGATGACATTCTTTTGTATAACGTTTTTACATTGTAATACCATCGAATGATATTTGTAATGAACGATATATTATTTACAAAATGTTATTTAAAGGAAATGAAATGTTTGTTTAAAGTGTTTCCGCTGCATGATTTTAGTAAGGTTATCATAATTATATTTTAATGCGATGATTGACCAGCTATAAGCGTCCCGGGCACGGGACCTTACAACCTCCTAACTCCCAGTTGGATTGACTAGCTCTGGTTTTAATCGAGGTTAACTAATTCCAAGTTATGTAACCAAGTTATTAAAAATCGCTTATGTAAATGGCCGAGTTCCAAATACACCCTAAGTATTTGGCAGAATTTTACAACAATAGTTACTACCACTCATCATCTTGTAGAAATCCTTAACATTGTGTTGTCTTTGACTCAATTCTGTTATCTCATATCAAAACCGCACATCGACACTTTCCTTTAGCTTGCAAGGGATCGTTATCGACATATATTATAAATCATTAGCAAAAGTGTTTGCCTTATGATATAGGATTTCAATGTAATCAGTTTGTGATATGAAAAAAATTAATATCAAAAGTGTTAACCTTATAATCTCGAGTGTTTTCACACTACCCGGTCACAGCTCTTTTTTTTGTTTTAAATATCTTCACTATCTATTCATTTGAGCTAAAAGACGCTTAAATATTCTCAAGGCTTTCTATAGGAAAACAAAAATTTGTATAGTTTACTAGAGGTACTCTAATAACATACCAAACTGGTCTAAGTAGATTGATTCTTAAAACAATAAACAATTTAGAACACTAATAAAGCATAACAGGATTTTGAGTTAATCCTATTTAGCATATCTCAAACAATCCATGAAATTTTTTAGGTCAAAAGCCACATTTTCACCTCTTGTTACTCGAATCCATTTATCATCAAAAGGTGCTTTCGGCTTAGTGGTTTAAGCTCATATTAGCTAATCGACTTGTCAAATATAAAGGTGGGTCATGTGCCGAATCCGCAGGCCAAGTCATTGGGTAAACAAGGTTCCTGCACAAACTTAAATTACTTTAAAATGTAAAATTATAAATATTTGAGGAAAAAGGACCAAAATTAGAAAACTTAATCGCACGTACCGTTCGACGCCCTTGGTTTGACAACGACTGATCATTTCAAACGTATAGTTTTCAAAAGCACTCTCCAACGTTTACACCTTGTTGTATCTGTGACAACAGCAAGATGTCCAAAACTTCAAAATTTGAAAACATCGTGACTGTTCATAGACAATGTCTGTGCTCCAAACAAGATAAAAATGTCCATCGACATTGTATATCTCGAACACGTTGAGCATTCCTCCTTGTCGTTGTACCTGCTTCTTTTGTTTTTCGTCACTTGACGCCAACCACTCGAAAGCTTCAGAAGAAGCGATACTACTAGTTTACGAACATTAGGATTCCTAAGACTAGCTATTCTTTCAAGAAACGTGTTGGTAAAGTTTACCTGCCCAAAAACAAATCGCATATGAAATTTATAATTGTAACAAATAAATGACCGAATTGAAATAGTAGTTGTGATCTCAAAGTTAGTTATGCAGTTCACCTTCCATTTTGCCTCCTTGAAAAGTATCGAGTCGTTTTTAAGTAAGGAAACAAAATAGCGAACTCAACCAAGGCATTAATCATGACTTGAGCCAAGTTCTTGTCTTCATGTGCATCAAAGACACAACCGCGTTTTCCTGCATCATAAACTAAAGTGTTCCATACTGAACCACTTTTGATCATGGGCTCTTTTGTTTCCTACAATCCACAGGCAGTGCCTTGCTCGGGTTAAAGCAAACATTTGCTCTTTTCCGACTTGAAAGAAACCCAACTGATCCACGATGGTTACATCTAACTGTTGAAATAATTATGACATCTTCTTCGTTACCTTGAAACCCATCAACTGATCGACGTTGACACAAAACTCCAACCATTTGCCTTCCGGTGGTACTTTGTGCCCAGTTTTGCTTGTATTGCTTCGACCTGAGCCTTGTATGGTGAAATGCACCCAACGGTCACCTTTTGTTTCTTGGAGACAGATTCTGGAACCAAAGAGCGAGTGTGTCATAACAATACCAAATGCAAACAAAAGAACCAAAAATGACAATACCTTTGAAAAGATATGCAACTAGCTGTTCAATCACAGCAACTTCCACCATGTTTTTGGTGCTATGGTTATTGTCATGTTCCTCCTTTGCAGAAACAACATTGATGAAAGTGTAGGATCCATACATACCCTCTTGAAGAAAACGCTTTTCTCGAGCTTTATCAATGACATTAGGTCCATCCAAGATCTGTCCATTGTAAAACTCAGCATTGGGAAACTGGCTAATTGACGGATGCATCCTGTATTGCACGTTGAGAAGGTGTTTTTGGTGTCCGAGTAACACCAGCCTCTCGAATAAACTCCTTCCAAACTTGGCTTCCTCACAAATCTGTCATATCTCAGAAAAGCATAAGAAACTATTTTCATAAAACAATAAAATTGTTAGCAACAAGTTTTTTTTGTCATTGAAGTGGTAATGACCTTGCTTTGAACCATCGGTGGCAGCTGCCTTTCATCCCAACAAGCACAGCGTTTCGGACACCTGGAAGCTGCAATGGGATACAGATTCACATTCTTTAAGCTGTGCAGCTTCATCGATTAAAACCATTTTGATTGGGTCATTCCCTCCCCACACAATTTAATTGAGCTTGAAGCAGTACAGAAGATCAAACAAGCATTTCTCAAACAAAAGTTTTTGAGTTTATACATGCTCATGGATTTTGGAATAATAGATGCTGCTCTAAGCTCATTTAGTGCTCGCAAGCATTCCGTTTTACACAATCTATCTTCACAAAATGGGATCTATGTAATCTATTGCCTAAGGCTTCATTTAAGCTTTGCTTTCTAGTTACGATCTCCTTACAGACTCCCCAACCTTCTGAATCAAATCAATTGACTGATTCATTTTCTTTGCAAAACTGAGAGGAATCACAGATGTAGGCATATGGGTATACAAGTTCCTGACACATTTAATAAGGTTTTTGCTCAGAACACTGAATCTGTTCATAAAATACCCTCAAAAGTCATCGGATTTTCTTCATGGTTGTCGTCAGGCTTTTGTTTATTCTCCTTCTTCTTGCTTTTGGTGTTTGTTTTCTTGGCTAATATGAAATATTGGTACTCTTTCCGGGGATTTTCAAGAAGACAAATCATATCACTCGTCAATGTTTTCCACTGCGATAAACAATTCCAAGAGCACTTACTCGGTTGTCAAGAAACACATCAAGAAGCTCTTCATAATCAACTTCAATTTTCATTCGTTCTTTGTTTCCAAATAAAACTATATCTCCGAATCCATAAGTATCACAGCCCAAATCATGATCCCTGAGCAAGCTCAACAATCTCTTTGCAACTCCTACCACTGCAATATTAGTTGGTGCACATGTAAGTGTTCTGTGCTTCGACCTTAACAGCACAAACAATAATGATGCGACTGTCTTTGTCTTTCCAGTCCCAGGAGGACCCCATATAACTTAGTGCAGGAGGATTCATGACAACATTTTTTAGCAGCAAGACAACTTAAGACAGCAGCTTTTGTTGAAGTATCCAGCTTAAATGAATCAAAAGCTTGCCTTAGTTTTTTGTCAACAACAGCATTTTCTGCATTACAAACTTATCACAGTCCCTAGCCACCTGTACATATACATAAATATATGAAGAACTATGTTACAAACCAGTATCTTTTATTGTGGTCATGGTAATGTGACACGTTTAAAGTAAAACACTTAACTTAGTGTGAGCATACTTTACCTCTCTGACAAACAACTTGACAAAAACAGAATTTGTAGGTCTAGGTGGATGAGAAATATCACTTAAACTTATAGGTTGTTTGCTAATTACACATACAACTAAGCAATTCGGTAAGAGAAGAGAGATTCTGTTTGAGTAATATCATATAGATCAAGGAATGAGTTGATGGATCAAGTTAGTTAGAGATAAAGTTTTAACTAGCTATTTGATTGTTTCCTTTAGTTGGATAATCATAATTTGAGTCTAGTTAGAAACTTGGGTAGAAAAGAAGTTAGTGTATAAATTAGAGTCAACAATTTATTTTGTAAGTTATTAACTAAAAAGTCTAGACGAGTTATCAGTTATACCTCTAACCGGTGGTTCACAATGTGAATGAAGTTAAACAAACACAAATTCAACCAATTTCGTCAGAGGGAGAGAATTCAAAAATTCAAACCAAATTTGCTAATGGAGAGGGTATTGCTCCTAAATAACAACTTGTTTGAATTTGATTTGATTTTTTGAATTCCATCCCCTAACGAATTGGTTGAATTTGCTCCCTTGGAAATTGCCGACAATAAGCAAAACAACCTAGAAGTTAATAAGTGTATTCCTAAACCACCTAGGACCCACAAATAAACTAAAAAAACACTAAAGAACTATATACTAATTCTATGTAAGCAAAAAGACTAGAAGGCACTAATCAATAAATATTTCCAGATACATTACAAAAGCATTGCTTTGGGTGTTATACTTGTTCAGAAGTATATTCATTTAGTAAAGGTAAGAAACAATATTATTCCAACAAACTTTTGTTTTGAAAACTACTTTGTGAGATAAAGACTTACAGAAGAAGTAAATGACAATGTTCTTTGAATAATATCTATATCCACAGCCGGATTAAGAGCCTGCCATATACGCATATTCGTTGTCAAGTTTGTGATATAAACAACAAAACCATTAAGTGGTTCCTTCATCTGAAACGAGTTGAACTCAATAACATTTGCTGACAAAACTTCCACTGTCTTCGGGTATTCATCGATCACTTTTGTCACATACGCTAGGCGAAAACCGCGGTTTGATGAAGCAAGATCATCAGTGCATTTAGGTTAGCGTGTGTAAATGCAATAAGATCCCCAGGTGTTGGTTCATACGTCAACCCTGTAAGATTATGTGATAGTACAGTTGTTTCTTGGTACCCGCAAGTATTCTTTGCAAACCGTAACCGGACTCGCCGGTGCCTGAGAGATTCCGGCAAGATGAGAGAACAAATCTGCACGTGTTTCTTCTAAAAGCAGATAGATGAATGAGTTCATGTAATGGGTTGTTGATGAAAATGTCAGTGGAACTTCCTCCACCTGTATAAAACATCATATGAAGATATGCATAATGTATGCATGAACAGGTGCAAAAAGATAAAATAATAAAAATGATAACCAAAAGGAAATTAACCTGAATTTGTAGAGATTGTTGTTGAGTATATCAGATAAAGACCAAGAAAATATCACATCTAAAAGGTCTTGACGTCTTGTGCTTGCTTCTGCCTGGAGTTACTGCTGCTGCCGCCTGTGTTCGCCATTATATTATTGTTGTTAAGCTTGTTAAAAAGGGTGTTTAGCAGAGGAATAATAAACTCGGAGAGAGAAGAAGAAGAGGAAGCCAAGAGTCTCAGAATTCGTATTACTATGAGATCGAAGAGAAAAGTATCTGTTTTCAAAAAGACTTTTGGTTCTCTCTCTCATGATAACGGGGCATTTTTAGGTCCTGTAGCATTTAGATAACTTTTTGTAACTCCACGATATCGGTTTACCGACCCTTAAGGCCTTATTGTTAGTACTTATAACATAAATATTGTTAAGAGTTCATATTACAATAGATATATTTTTATATATCTTATACTAATTCATATACCCATGTGTTACACGGGTTAAAATATAAAAATATATAATGTATAAATAAAATAAATGAAATTTTTATAAATAACAAACAAATTTAAGTTATAAATAATAGTATAAAAAAGGAAAAAGATTTATTATACATAAATATCCATAAATATTAAGCCCCCGCTTTGCAGTGGGTGTATAAAACCGCAACACGAGGGAATAAAACCATATAAAATAGCACAAATGTCACACACCGTCAGCCACCATCAATATTAGAAAACCTCGTATTAAAAAAATAAAAGTGAAAAAAAAACAAAACTAAACGGAAAGTAGACGTAAAAACGTTAAACATGCGCGTGACACGTAAAGCATTCAAAAAGTAAGTTGATCTAGGACGCCCACGTTACGATGGGTATGTTAAATGTGAATAGATAAACATAATAATGTTGAGCCTCAAGTGCACGTTACGACGTGTTAACTTTTAAAATTTAGACCGTAAATTAAAATTTTTCTAAAAATGAAAGTATTGGGGACTGAAATTAAAAATAAAAAACTATAGAGGTTAAATATAAAATATGTAAAAGTATTGTGTTTAAAAACAATTGTTAAAAGGAAAAAAAACAATGTACAACCTTTTGTGCAGATTGTACAATAATTAATATTAATGCATACCACCCAACACTTAAAACTTAGGTGGTGTTTGTTTTTTAAAAAAACTCTTCCCCACCTCTTCATCTGCGCGCACGCAGACGCGGGAAGAGGTTTTGAGTGCGCAGATTGTTTGTTTTTGGGAGACGTTTCATTAAAAAACGTCTTCCTGACGTCTGTACGGAGAAGACATGGTACAACCACTTCTCAAGTCTTCACAACCTCTTCCAGCATTTTCTTCATTCACTTGAAACCCTTTCTTCCTTCACTTGAAACCACCACCGCCCTTCTTCCTCTTCAGCCCCCGTCAACCTTCGCCCCCCCCCCCCCCATCGGCCGTCGCCCTTCGCCCCCCCCCCCCCATCGGCCGTCGCCCTTCGCCCCTTTTGCCACCTTCAACCCCTTCCACCGTCTCCCTTCGCCCCCCGTCGCCCTTCGCCCCCATCGACCGTTGCCCTTCGTCCCCCGTCGCCACCTTCGAACCCTTCCACCGTCGCCCTTCGCCCCCCATCGCAGCAGGTTAGTTTCCATACCTGAGGCTTGTGAAGATGTTCTATCCGTCACACTAACCCAAGATCCAAGCAAGCTTGCTCAACTCAATCTACACTATTATGATTACGTATTTGATTTTGCTATTATGATTACGTATTTGATTTTGCAGTAAGATTGAAGGGATTTGATTTTGCAGCAAGACATTGAGGTAAGATCTATGTAGTTCACCTATTATGATTATGTATTTGATTTTGCAGTAAGACATTGAAGGGATTTCGAGAAGGTGGAATACAGGTGGTTGTTTCTTCTAATGCAATGAAACGTGGAATGGATGTTTATGGTTAGTGTCCTTACTCATCCACTTTTGTACATGGTGGAATACAGGTTGTTGGTTTACTATTTGGTTTGTTTATGGTTAGTTTGTTTGATGTGCTTGGTGTGGTTGGTGATTTGGTATAGTTTGTATGATTAGTTTGTATGATGAATGAATTGGTTGTGTGTGGTTGGGTTTTGGTTTAAATTTGGTTTGCTATTTGGTTGTTTATGGTTAGTGATTGTGTTTTTAACTTTTTATTGTTTAATAGAAATGGGCGAGAAACATCAATGGTCAAGTGAGCAAATACAATGTTTATAGAAACTTGTGTTGAAGAAATAAATAAGGTGGGTAGGAAAGGTTTGAGTATGCAATAGATTTAGTTTAATTACAAAATATTTTAGCATTCTGCAGATGTTAAAAAATCAAACAGTTTTTTTCTTGCAGACTGCAGACATTTGGTCCACCTCTTCTGCTGCAGATGTTTGCAGATGTGGTCCGCAGACTGCAGACGTTTCATGCAGAAAAAACAAACAACACCTTAGTTTACTAATGGACAACTTAGGGTACAACTTTTAAAACATATAATACAACCACATTGCACCAATCAAGTGGTGATTAGTATTATATCAATTATATTATATTTAATAATTTTAAGTCTTATTAAAGTATTTTTAATAAAACACTACTTATTTCTAGAAAGAAATTATGATTAATATTGTATTAAATTAGCATTTACTAAAGAAACTTTTCTAAAGTTAAAATTTTTACCAAAAATTTTAAATTTAATGTGATGAGTACAAGTGGGATGTAGTGGAGATGATGTGGACATGTTAGAAAATAGTCATGTGCTTCATAGTTATTTTGTTTTGTTAAATATATTTATTTTTTATTTATTGTATTTATCTTTTCCTAAATTAGTGTGAATTTAAGTTAGGAATATTGTATCTATATAATCTAGTTTTTTTCCGAGCACTACATAGCGGAGTCCGTTATATTTTCTCATACTTGACGCTGCGTTATTTTGTTTTTTATCTGTTTGGCTCCTCAGTATCCATAAAATCGAAGTTTAGTTGTCAAACTTCAAATACTAAACTTTTGTGGCTGAATTCAAAAAAAAAATAAAACATCACTATAAACTGTTGGTGTACAAAGTCTAAAATCCTAAACTTCATGGCTAAAGTAAAAAAATTAGGGTCTAATATCCAATATTTTAGTGGCCAAAGTCACGCGCTACACGACTGGAGTCAGGTCAACTGTCCCATACGTAATGTTACGTTACTTTGATCGTTATTTGTCCAGTCGTCGGAAACTATAAATTCAAAGTGTGGCAGCCAACTCAAATATACTAAACTTTAGCGGTCAAACTCGAAAAAATAAACTGCAATATAAATATTTTAGTAGCCTAACTCTAAGATTCTGAACTTTAGTCATCAAATTAAAAAAGACAAATCGATGGCTAAGCTTAGTGGCCAAATTCAGCAAATAAATCGATGGCCAAAATATAAAAATGCTAAACTTTAATGGTCAAACTCGGAAATAAAGTTTCATTAAATGGTATGGTAACCTCTAAAATCCTAAACTCTAGTAGCCAAAATCAAATAACAAAAGTTAGTAGCCAAATTCAAATAACAAAAGTTAATGTTAAAATGGAAGAAACTTAAAACTAATGTGGAAAAAATTTTATAAGTCAAAAGAATTCTATTCATTTCTCATCTTTAATTGACCTCCATCCCGGGTGTCGTCGATCAACCTTCTTTGTTGAATTTTTTTCAATCATCCCACTTGTTAATTAACCATGACCAGGAAGAACTCGATCTCTAATTCAGCCAAACTACGAGTGCTCCACCCAGTATATATGGTCACAAATATCTAGTAGAAAGTGAGAATTCTTGATGGTGTGAAAGGTCTCCTTCTCATCTTGGGTTAGACTTTACCAACTCTACACGAGAGAAACGTCGGATCCTTTCTCACATCGATTGTACGCTAATGCCTAGTAAAGATGATCCAGAATATGACTTTTGGTTAGAGATAGATGATGTAGTCTTGGAATGGATCCAAGCTACACAATATGATGAACTTTTTGTGTGGGTTCTCATGTCGGAATCAACCCAACATCAGGCATGGTTTTATGTCAAGAACGTATTCCTTATAACAAGGGCTCTACGGCTACTGCCTTGAAACAAGAATTCACAGACCTGAAGTCATCCGCTTTACCCTCTCTTGATGCGTATCGCCAAAACCTCAAGAAAGTAGTTAATTAGTTAACCGATGTTGACAACCCTATACTAACAACATGCTTATTCTCTAACTGGTTCAAGAATTGCCGACTAAATACCACACCCTTGCTCCATACAATAACTAGAGTTTTCGTACATGGTATTAGCTTAAGGACGACTGTTAGGATGTAGTTATCAAGTACTTTGGTCAGAAGTATGTAATGAAGGTAACAGCCGCAGGGAAGGTATTTACCTAAAATGATGGAGGAAATGAGGGAGTCGTGAGAAGAAAAATCATGATTTACTTAAGATGTTACCATGTGTTTGTGTAGCCGGAATTATTTTATAGTACTGTAGTTAAATTGGATTTTAACAAAAGAATGAAACTGGTCAAGTAAACTACTGAAATATTATAGACTTGAACTTAAGTGGGTATTTCTAAGTATACTTTATAAAAACATCAATCCAGTTCATATAATATTTGTAACCACTATTAGTGAGAACGTGTGAGGTTCATATTTCGCAATGAACAAATAACCGCTGTAAAAGTTGAAATAATTAAAACGTAAACAATTGTGTTTTGATTGTTGACAAGACTTGCAAATTGGAGAACTATTTTTATCACATGAGATTTTTTAAGATCTATAATAAACTAGGACATACACCACATGTCTAAGACTATCAATGTAAATCATTGTAAAGAGGTGACAGAGATGTGGCAACGAAGGTGGTGGTATAGTCTTTAATGTAAGGATAGAAGTTGCTAGTGTTGTTATGTTTCCTTAGGAGATCCTTAGTCTTGAAGTCCTTCACAAAAAACCAAACGGTTAAAATTAAAATTAAATTATTGACAGTAAACTGACAAATGAAGAAAAGATTGTTGTTATAATGCAAAATATTTTAGGCTCATCTTAATGTTTATGGGATTTAGGGTAAAATTAGTATGTATAAATATATGATGTATGTATTATGTACGGTAAACCTAATAAATATAAATTAGTTTCTCTCTCTAGTTTCTTTTTTGTTTACTCTTGTTTATAACTTATTATCAGCATGAAACTCTAGAGAAAATAATAATCCCTTCCCCTGCTAAAAACACTAGAATATCAAGTGTATAATTTCTGTTTGTAGCCACTCTCATCCCTATTGTGTCGCTTATCTATTATGTCGCTAGTCTATATCTATTGGAACGACCCAACCTCTAATCCACCAGCATAGCAACTGCCGGTGCTCAGACACAATCAAATTTTTAGGGTGTTATCTGAAAATCGGGAAATTTCGTCTGCCTTTTATCGGAGTTAGTAAAATTTCTGGATGGAATTTCTTTTGACCCGGTTTTTTCAGGTCACTTTTTGACTAGCACGAATGTTCTTTTCTGATCATACATGCATGTATTTAATATTGTTTACTTAAATTCATCAGTTATTGCACAAACATTCACAAATCTTCACATAACATTAATTCAGAAAATTGTCGGATCACACACGATTACCCCTGAACGCTAGTGATTTATCAAAATATTTTTCAAACAAACAAAATCAGTGTGAAATTATATATTATGTGATTACATGACTAAATGTTTAGCTTAGATATAAAAATTGTAACTTTTCTAACATTTACTTTTTTTATGCATTTTTGAATTTTAAAAACCTAATTATTAAAAAAAACAGCCTTAAGCAAATAAAATAAATATTATTTGATGTATTAAGGTTTATTTAAAAATATATGTTCATTCTTTAAGTTTCAGGGTACAAAAGGCCAATTGCGTAAACTTTAAACTAATTTTATAAAATTAAGGGATAGTTTTTGTAAAAAAAGTAATAATAATGAATAAAAACCTAGCTTCCACCCCTAACTTAAGGCCAAACCCCTCATTCCTCGAGCTCTCAAAATTTTGCAACCCTCATACCTACGCACACAATGTTATTGTTTCCTTCTTGCAAATTAAAAGAGAAATTGGTTGTTGATTGCCACCAAACAAGTGTTAGAAAGCATTTATCACAAAGATTCAAGTAAGTTTTAATGTTAAAGTACTTCACTTCTTTTTGTTCTTGATAGTCTCAAAAACCTAGATGATCCAAACACACATCAATACTTGAACTTTATTAAAGTTAAACATTTATTTTGTATTACTATGCATTGTTGTGATGATTGAGTGGATTTGATATGTAATAATCATTGATTTGGTTCAAAACCCTAGACTTTCCAATAAATGAAACTTTTTATAGGGGTTTACAATTCTAGCATGATTTACATGAAATTGAATGGGATTAATTGATCCTAGGTTACTAGTTGATGTTAAAATTAAAATTTTAGGTTTTAAACTTTTGAAATTGGTTTGTTTTTTGCAAACTATTCTAATAAGATTTTTTTTACTTTGTTGGTTTATAGATGATGAAATTGATACGTGTAATGAGATTTGACAGTTTACAAGTGATTGTTGGAACATAAGAAAGGTTAGGAGTTCTTGAATTATGAAAAAACGACGCTTGTGATAAAACTTAATAATTATAGAAACTCTTAAGACATGATGAAGTGTTTAATGCATGTACTAGATGTGGAACAAGACGGGTGATTTGAATTATTTTAGAATTGCTCTTAAAAACAATTTTTGATGAATTATGTTACAAATTGAACAAGCTACACCCTACGGTCTTAAAGTAGTTGAGAAAATGCATTACATAGGAATAATAAAGTCAATTTTATAAGAATGAAAACTTTCCAAAAATAAAGTTTTGACATGAAACTTTGGGTGAAATATTGTTTGAACTATTTAGGTGTAACTAAACATGTTTTTAAACTAAATTGAGTCACCAACAAGTCGGCAGGTCAAACCGGTCAGCTTTGATCAAACTAATCAATAAAAGTCGACTTTGGTCAAAGGTCAAACTTATCAAACATGAATAGCCTTTCTCAAACAAACTAATGTTAATATTGTTTAGATACAACGAGGTTATACAGACCATTATGTACACATACTCACAGAACTATATTTGTGAGGTCACTGTTTGCTTTTGGCATTTGCTTTAACATTCAACTACGCACTCTAAGATGGGTTTCACGGCCCCAGTTTTTACATTCTTCTTTTTCAGGAGAGAAAACATGTAAACAATATATTTAGTGGTTTTTTATTATTGCCTTATGTTTGTTACGTTAGTGCAAACACATATAAAAGTCCTTTCATTCTCGAACCTTTAGTAACGAGGTAGCAAGTTAATTTTAAGTAGTACTACTGGGATTGACAAGCTCCATCCACGTTAGTTGCGTTAACTCGACTAGAGGTAGAATGAGTGTTTAATTGACCTACCATTTGTCCCTGTTTGTGACAGATATGGTGGAAAAGCAAACAATAATAAATAATGAGATTAGCTTTTAAATTCTAGGTAACTTAGCTAGCTACCTATCGATATGATTTAATTACTTTACCATGCAAACTCTTCCAAACATATTATCTGTTGTTTAAACCTCTGAATTCACCAACCTTCTGTTGACACACTTTAGCATTTTTTCTCAAATTATAGGAGCACTTAAGATTAGGTTGTACGGCTAAGATTTATTTGTGGCATTCATCGTAAACTTATTTTCTTTTTGCATTAATTATTTTCATTGGGCGTTGTATTTTTACGCAATTACTATTATTGGCTTTACATTTGTCTTATATGCTTCCGCATTGCTTATCATTAAAACTATGTTTTACTCTAATTAAGGTCAAACTTAAATTTTAAACTCATATAGTATCGTTTATATGACCGTGTCTAAAATCCTAGTTTGTCACGTACCTTGTGGTAAAACCCCGCAGGTGGAATTTGAGAGTTGACATGTTACCCTGCAATTTAAGGAATTTAGCAAGATCTTCTATGGTGAAATCAAAACAAAAGGATTCATAAATAGTGACAACTCTATTCAGAGGCCTAACTCGACTTCCATATATACACGTGTATCAATGCAACTATATTTTGCTAAACACCCTCTGATTACGTTTCAATCATCATATACGATTCATAATTTTATTGATTGTTAGTTATAAACTTGAATTAATTGCCAACAATATGATTTTGGGGGTGATGTAAAGCGGTTTTGAATGCTGAAAATCATAACCATACAGCTTGTACTAATTAATCTAGTAAAAAAGGATGTTGGAACTATTAAGGCTGAAGCAATCAAAACAACACTTAGAAGAAATCTGTACAAACTAAGATAAGTCTTCCGAAGGCAATGCTGCAGCTTCCGAAGGAAATGCTGCAACTTCCGAAGCTTCTATGGTGATCTTCCGAAGAGCTTCCGAAGGATAAACTCAGTCTTTCGAGACTTAGAAGATCTCCTTTCGAAGTAGAGCACTTAGAAGAATGAAGACAAAGTCTTCCGAAGACAAAGACTCGGAAGAAGCTGTGTCTTCCGAAGTATAAAATGGTTCGAGAGAACTTATTCTTCCGAAGCCATTTTACCATCGGAAGAAACACAGTATGAACCAGTGGACAAAGCCTGGTCCGACTGACACTTGCTGCCTACTTTGATCCTCTGCAAGATGCCTTCCATGTTCATGTGGTTGACCTTACTTTTGTCTACTGTTCACCATTCCTTAGTTAGTACAGCTGCCACCTTTAGTTGGTGACCAAAAGGTAAGTCATGGACCTGTCATGACTACCTTATCTTAGATAATACTTTATCTAAGATACCACACCTCTAGCAATGTAGTATTTATTTAGAAGTAAGTCCTAACATGTTATCTACGTATAACAAGCTGTAGATAGTAGTATATATAGTCGCTCATTGTAACTTAGTATCCATGCTTCTGCATGAGTCTTGCAATACTTAGTTGAGAGATAATATATACAGGTATCTTGAAAAACCACTTCTTGTGTTCTTTACTTATTATATTATTATCAACTGAGTTCTTGATTCTTCATTCATCAAACGAGTGATATTTAACAAGTTTGTGAGAAACACTAAGTGTTGAGAGAACTATATCGATTTTGCATTTGGTATCAGAGCATCTAGGCTCTTGATTGTGAGATCTAACCATCCCAAATCAACCTTGTTTCTCAAAACTTACTCACTCAACCAAAATGGCCCTTAACCAGAAATCCGTTGAACCAGAAATGGGAACCATGACTAAAGCTCTCATTATCGCACCTGATAACTTTAGGCGCTGTTGACAACGCATTGAAGGATTCATCAAGTATCAAGACTCCCGTATGTGGAAGTCCGTTACTCATGGACCATACATACCAAAAGTGGCATCACCAACTGGAGATGGTGCCATGATTGAAAAGGAAGTCGAAGATTACTCTGATGAAGACTACAAGAAGATGGATATTGATAGCAAAGCTATGACTGTATTGCTCACTGCCATACCAAACTCGATTATGGCAGGTTTTGAGCATTGCACTAGAACCAAAGAACTTTTTGATGCTTTGAAATTAATGTACTTAGGTTCCTCATAATCAAAAGAATCCAAGAAGGATGCTCTGAAGCAACAGTTCGAGAATTTCACCTACATTGATGGTGAAAACTTGGGCCAACAATACTTCAGATACATGGATCTGATAGCATCTCTGCAGTCTATGGGAGTGACTCTTGAAAAGAGAGACATAGTAAGGAAATTATGAGTGCTTTTCCTCGTGAATGTACTTTCTATTGTGTTTCTATCAGGTGATCTGAAAATCTTGGAACACTTACTATGGCTGAACTATATGGAACCCTAGATGGATATCGTATGGAGATAGAAAATCTGAACAAGCGGCAGATGAATGGCAGCTCAACCACTACTGTTAGCAATGTTCTACATGTTTCTGAAGGTGCAAGAACTCCCCAGTCCCAGATGTGCCTAGCTTACAACCAACAGCCATCATGTTCATTTGGACCATACATCACTTTCCTAGAGACACCCAAGTGTCAACAAGCTCAACAAGGTCCTTTTCAGGAAAATTGTGCTTTTGTCTCAGAAAGTAAAACTCTAGTGACTTCCAGTTCTGTTTTGATGATCTGGAGTGTTTCAGTCCAGATGATGTTGAATATATGGACATTATTCAACAAATGGCTCTTCTTACCTACAAAGCAAAGAAGTTCTACAAGAGAACTGGAAGGCAATTCCCTTAGAACACAACAAGTAGCAAATTCGGGTTTGACAAATCAAAGGATAAGTGTTACAACTGTAATCAACTTGGTCATTTTGCAAGGCAATGCAAGGCTCTAAAATCTAATCCTGGAGCAAGCCAAGCTTCTCAACATCATGCCACCACACAAGCCATAACCAAGCCAATAGAGCAAACTGCAGCCGTTGCTCAAGAAGTTGATTGGAGCTTTATGGTGCAAGATATTACTCCTGCTCAGACTCTCATGGTAGACACTGATGATACCAAGGTATACGAACATCTCTGTACTCCTGACTGTGCAGCTATGGTTAAGTTGTACCAGGACTAAAACTTGAAACTTAAATCTGATATTAAGTCTTTGAACATATTAAAAGCTGATTTTAAAAGAGCAGAATCTGACTATAAACTAAAACTTAAAGAGTTAGAAAACAGTGCATCTACTTTAAAACATGAACACTCAAACTACAGGGCTTAAATAAAAGATTTAGTTTCAAAGTTGACTGAGGCTTAAGCCCAGCTAGTAATAGCTGAGGCTGAAGCAAAGAAGTATGCTATCCAAGAGAATAATTCCAACAACATTCTTGCATCAACTTCTCACTCAAAAGAATGTTATCAAAACAATAATGGGTTGGGAACCAATGAAACTGCTCTACCACATTCCTATGTGTCTGTTAGACAGCCAAGATGTGGTACTGATGAGCAAGAGGTTCCAACTGCTAACCCACCATCTCTTAAGAGTATGAGTGATGCAAAAATGGTTACCACCACCACCACAGAAAAGGAAAAGGTAGAAAACCTCATCCTCTTAGCTGAGAACAAATTTCTTACCACCAAACAAAGAAAGGACAAGATTCAAGCAGCTAAAAGAAGTGCCAAGAAGGTGGCTAAGTCCAAAATGAAAATTGACCCAAGGCAAAAGGGTGTTTTCATCTCAGCTAGATTCAAGGTGGTTGGAAGCTCAGATTCAGGATAAGAGTATAGTACCAGTACTCCCATCCAACTAAAGGATCTGAAGCAGAAAGGAAAAGATGTGGAAGAGGACAAAAAGACCAAGAAGTAACAATCTACATGTCCCACCAAAGCAAACACTGAATGCATAATGTGTGGTCTGCACAACCATATGGCCAAGGATTGTTTCTATAATCCTGCAAGCACACATTATGCAAACAGGGTAAGGAAAGGAGCAGCCATGGAAGGTGTCACACTTGGATCACATAACCAGATCCAAAGGTTGAAGAATGGAAAGCAGTCTTCCGAAGCCAAGTTACCTTCGGAAGGAACATCTTCTTCCGAAAGGAAAGTAGCTTCAGAAGAGAAACCTAAAAGAATTCCGAAGAACAAGAAAGCACCTCTCAATCCTTCCGAAAAGAAGACTGCATCGGAAGAGAATGGTCTGAAAGCTTCTTCCGAAGAGAAAGAAACTTCGGAAGAATGCTCTGCTATCCAAGCTTCATCAAGCTCATCTTCAATGATCAACCAAAGGATGGAATGGAAAATCAAAAAAGATGTTGTAGCCCAAACCTCCTCTTCCTAAACTACTATTGAACCCCTATGCTTACACTTTGGTTCAATTGTGTTATCATCATTGAAGGAACCCAAGACCAACCAGGCTTGGGTTTCCAATAAGAACTAACTATTTCACCTTTGTGTAGGGACATCCATATGATAAAAATGGAAACATTTGGATTGTGGATAGTGGATTCTCCCGACACATGATAAGGAATAGATCTCTTCTTCAATAATTTCACAATTTTGATGGAGGTCCTGTTCAGTTTGGAGGTGAAGCCGGAGGATACATCTCTGGTAGAGGTAATGTGTCCAATGGTAAGTTAACAGTTGACAAAGTACACTTTGTCAAACAGCTTGAACACAATCTCTTAAGTATTTCTCAATTGTGTGACCAAAAGCATCAAATGCTTTTCACAGAACATGAGTGCATTATCCTTAAACCCAGGATAACAATTCCTAAGGAATTGGTTCTTCTTAGATCTCCCAGGAAAGGGGATATGTGCAAGCTGGATATGAACAATGCTTCCCCACTAGGTGAAGTGTCATGCTTTCTTTTCAAGCAAATAGTGATGAGTCAACTCTTTGGCACAAAAGAATATGTCATGTTAATTTTAAGATAATGAATAAATTGGATAAGAATAACTTGGTACATGGTATGCCTAAAAATGAATTTCTCTGTAAAGACAACTGTGTTGCTTGTCTGAATGGGAAGCAACATAGGGCATCTCATAAACCCAAAGAAGTTAACTCTATCACTACCCCATTACACTTATTGCACATGGATCTATTTGATTCTACAAGTATAATGAGCATTGGAAGGAAATCATATTGCTTTGTGATAGTTGATAATTTTACTAGATTTACATGGTTATTCTTCTTAAGAACTAAGGATGAAACTGCTGAAACCTTAAAATCTTTTATTCCTAAGATAGAAAATTATAATATTTTATTCTTAAGATAGAAAATCAAATTGATCACAAGGTAAAGATAATCAGAAGTGACCAAGGAACTGCGTTTAAGAATCAAGTTCTTGACTCATTCTGTAACTCAAAAGGGATTACCAGACAATATAGTACCCCTAGAAGTCCTCAACAGAATGGTGTTGCTGAGAGGAGGAACATAACACTTATTGAGGATGCAAGAACCATGTTGGCTGATTCAAAGCTACCTCTAACTTTTTGGGTAAAGGCAATCAGCACTGCATGCTATGTGCAGAACAAGGTTCTCCTTGTTAAGCCCCATGGAAAGACCCATAATGAGTTATGGAACAAGAGGCCACCGTTCATTGGCTTTCTAAGGTCCTTTGGCAGCAGTTGCACCATACGTAACACAAAGGACAATTTGGTAAAATTTGCTGAAAAGTCAGATGATGCTATCTGTGTTGGATATTTTTCAAGCTCCAAAGCTTATAAAGTATACAACATCAAACATCAACAATTTGAGGAGTCATCCAATATAGTTGTAAATGAGCACACTCCTTGTGTTAAGGGAAATGGTCCTGACCATATGTTTAACTTAAAATTGTTTCCCAACTATTCTAAACAATCTTGTGAGAATGTTTCAGCTGGAACAGGAACTCAAAGTGACTCTGATGATGATCAAATGTTTGAGTTCCCCAGACCTATTCCAAATTCTCCAAGAAGGAATAAAGAACAAGCTCCCACCTATGCAAGTCCTGAAAGTCTAAATCTCTCAGGAAACAATGGAGCTTCAACCAGTTGTCAACTGAATGAGCATCAAGTCACTTCAGATGACAACTCCATTTCTCAACACCAAGCTGATAAAGATAGCTATCTGGAGGAACAGGCAACTGTTGATGCTATCTTACAACAGAACACTTTTAATGATGTTACTCATTCATTCAATCAATCTTCATTGAATGAAAGAGAAAATTCAGCTAGAACCAATGTTAACAATCCTGATATGAATCATTCAAATCTGGATCTATCTATGCAACTAGATGTTATTCCTAGAATCAGGATTCATAACACTCATCTAGCTAAAAACATCATTGGGGATGTCTCAGAAGGTGTGAGGACCAGAAGACAAACTCAAATGAGAATGTCTGCTTGTACTCATGCTTCTCTCTCAAATAGAACCTAAAAGGGTAGAAGAGGCTCTCAAAGACAACAATTGGGTTGAATCAATGCAAGAGGAAATTACTTTAATTCAAAAGGCAAAAGGTGTGGAATCTGTGTCCACTACCACCTTGTCAAGTACCCATTGGTACAAAGTGGGTGTTCAGGAACAAAAGGGATGATAGAGGTTTGATTATCAAGAACAAAGTTAGACTTGTAGTTCAAGGATACATACAAGAGGAAGGAATAGATTACACTGAAAGTATTTGCACCTGTTGCAAGACTTGAGGCTGTAAGAATCTTTCTTGCTTTTGCTGCATCCAACAACTTCATAGTGTATCCACTTGATGTCAAATGTGCATTTTTGTATGGGAACATCGACAGAGAAGTCTATGTGTGTCAACCACCTGGCTTTAAAGACCCACAGCACCCCCACTATGTGTGCAAACTAGATAAAGCTCTCTATGGGTTGCATCAGGCACCAAGGCTGTAGTATGAGACGTTGTCTCAATTTCTTCTAAAGAACAGCTACACAAGAGGCACCATAGACAAGAAATTATTCATAAGAAGATCAAGGAAGGACATGTTGCTTATTCAAGTCTATGTTGATGACATCACATTTGGTTCCTCAAATGACCAAATGTGTAAAGACTTTGAAAGCATCATGAGAGAGAAGTTTGAAATGAGTTCCATGAGAAAGATGGATTTCTTTCTGGGAATTCAAGTGAGGCAGATGGAAGATGGCTTCTTCATAAATCAATCTAAATATGTCAAGGACATTTTAGAGAGATTTGAGATGAAAGACTGCAAGCCCGCTAAGACACCTATACAAAGAAATCACAATCTTTGTCCTAACTCCGAGGGGGAGGATACTGATCAGCATCAGTACAGGGCAATCATTGGATCTCTAATGTATCTCACTATAAGCAGACCTAATATCATGTTTGCTACATGCATATGTGCAAGATATCAAGCTGCTCCCAAGGTGTCTCACCTCATCGCTTCTAAAAGGATACTTAGATACCTCAAAGGGGCTCCCAAACTGGGCCTTTGGTATCTTAAGAACAAATACTTCAACCTATATGGTTATACTGACAGTGATTATGGTGGTTGTAATATCAACAAGAAATCCAAATCAGGAGGATGTCAATTTCTTGGTAGAAGGATCATCTCCTGGCAATGTAAGAAGCAATCATGTGTCTCAATATTAACTGCTGAGGCTGAATAAATTCCTACAGCTAGCTGCTGTGCTCAATTGCTATGGATTCAAAATCAGATGTTAGACTATGGCTTCAACTTCATGGAGACTCCCATTCACATAGACAACAAGAGTGCTATTTCAATAACAGAAAATCCAGTCAAGCACTCTAAGACAAAATATATCGACATCAGTTATCATTTCATTAGAGATATTAATTAGAAAAATCTGATCAAATTAGTAAAAGTTGACTCAAATGAATAATATGTTGATTTGTTCACCTAAGCTTTTGATGAACAAAGATTTAAGTATTTAATTACAGCTATTGGGATGATAAATCTTGACTAAGTATTTCATAATGAGTGTTAAGTCAAATGCGTCTATTTACAACTTAAGCCCTGTTACAAAAGGTATTTCTTCAAAATTTTTAATATAAACTCTTCCAAAGAGAAATTTACCCTTGGATGATAGTTTTTAATATAAACTTTTCCGAAGAGAAATTTACCCTTGGAAGATAGTTTTACTTTCTTCCGAAGGTAAATTCCTCTAATCCAGACAAAGGATCAACCTTTTTCCGAAGGAAATTTTATACTTCTATGAAACCACATTTTCCCTTCGGAAGCAAAATAGACTTTATGACAGATTTTGCTTCGGAAGCAAAATTTGGCTTTGGAAGATTGTCAGAACAGAGAAACCTTAAAGTTCTCTTGGAAGCAGATATTGTCGGAAGAATACTTTAAAATTGTAACGGAAACATTTGGGTCCCACTCTGTGAAAAGTAAGATTTTGTAGAAGATTGTTGGAGTATTTTGAATAAAACATCCTTACCGCCTCTGTCAAATCAAGCCGCATAGTGTCATTTCACCTTATCAGTTTGATTTTTATTCAATATTTAAAGGACTCCATCTCTTTTCTATACTTTCTTTACCACTGTCAAAACCCTAGCATACTGTTTTCATTGTAATCTTCAAGCTTGAATCTTTTCCTTCTCAAAATTCCAAAACAATGGCTCTAAACCCACAACATAACCAAGTTGCTATCCTTGATTCATCTATGGATAGTGACTTTGCTCAAATCATCCAGTTCCTCAAACAATCCATATGCCTTCCCGCTCTCACAATAAACCCTACCATCTACTCTAACCATATGTCTTATTTTTGGACAAATGGCCAAAATGAAGTCATCAACAATGAGAGGGTAATTCGTTTGAGTCTGTGGACAAAAGATAGTGGTAAGTGAAACCACTATCAGGGACCATTTGGAGCTTCATGATGCTGGGGCTCCAACTGAATTTCCAAAGCCTGATTTAGAAGACACCTATACACAAATGGGATATGGAGGTGATGTTAGTAAGTCTACTATCTACAAATTCAACTTCTTCTACAACTGGAAGTACTTACTACACATTGTCCTTCATAGTCTGTCCAGCAAATCAGGCAGTTGGGATCAAATCCCTTATGAACTAGGTTGTTTAGTTCATGGGTTGGTCAAAGACCGAAGTTCAACTATTCCAGGTTTCTTCTGAATAACCTGAGGGGAAATCTTATCAAGAATACATTCTACATGTATCCTCGGTTCATTCAGCACTTCATCAACTATGAACTAGACCTGGATAAACTAGAATACAAAGATATTCTAGTGGCTCCTCAAATGCGGCCGGATATCTTCCGAACGCTGAAGAAGATATCCACCAACTTCACTGGAAGGTTCACTCCTCTGCTTCCAGGTATGCTTGAGCCCATGGCTACTGGTGACATGCCTGTTAAACCAACAGGTGATGAACCCACATCAGCAATCACCACTCCACTCCAAAAGGCCTCCCTACCCATCAAACACTTTTACCAAAGACGTCCCAAGCGAACCCTTTCTCAATCTACTCTGACTAAACAAGTCCCTTCTGTTCAGCCTAAAAAGGCTAGAGTGGCACACTAGGCTCCCACTCAGCCTGAGGTCCAACCTTCCCCTCCAATTGATCTCAATATCAGTGTAGAGTCTCCTCAGTCTCAACCTGATTAGCCCATCACCCAAACCTCAAGCCCTCAGGATGAGTCATAATACTCTCCTGAGCAACCAAAAAGGGACAGCCACATCATTGATTATGAGTCATTAGATGTTGACCAAGGTCCCGGGTCATTAAGAATACCTTCCATATCCTTACTGACCTTTTAACCCAAACTGATGAGGATTTCATGTTTCCTCAAAGCTATGAAGTTGATCTACCACACCTATCTCTAGATCAACAGAGTCAAAGGAAACCTCTGATCTCTGACCCACATCAGCAACCACTAACTGAGGTGAGTCCCACCGGTATGCAGGGGACTCATGTAGGCTCAGCTGCCACTAATAAGAGTCTCTCATTAAGCTCTTAGTACAGTGGTAACATCAATGAGACTGAGTCTACGTCAAATTTGCCCATTGACATCTCTGAAAGAGATATCCTTGAGCAAAGGTATCCAGGGTGCCAAGAAACCACTACTGGTGATGAAGATGTACATACTAGGTATGTTGTCTCATCTCCCCATGATTTTTCACATGAAGATGATGGAAGACTAAAAATCACCATTGAGTACCTGCTCTCTAAGGTCTCAGACCTTGGATTCAAGGTTAGGATCCTAGAAACCAGGTCTGCCACTTAGCAACTTGATATTGAAGATCTTATGGCAAAACTAGCTGGACATAGATTGAGAAGTCTGTCAGGCATGTACCAACTCAAGTTTCTTTAAGTTCTTCCTCTATCTCATCTACTTCTCAAGATGATGCTACCAAAAAGGGGGAATATACAGAAACAAGATTATGAGGAACCTTAAATTTCAGAGGAACCTCAATCTTTGATGAGTCTTACAACTTTTTCCACCCTTTACCGCACACAAAAGCAATCATCCACTGTGTTCCCACAACCACCTCCTTTGAGTTTTCAAGTGGATCCAAGGATGCTCATTAGCCTTCACAAATTTTTCACACAATTCCTAATGAGCTCCTCACTTGAACAACCATCCCCTGATGTTGCCATAACCTAGTTTGGAGCAGAAGAGCTCCAAAGGCTCAGTGCATCACCTACCACTCAGATGGAAGTTAGTCAACCTAAGGTCACTATGGAATCTGAGATTCACTTCAAAGGGGAAATAGGGACTGATGGCCAGTAACTACCTCAGTTGGGACAGATGGTGCAACATCAGTTTCTTCTGAAACAGAAATTTTAGCAGCAGAAGTAATTGTTAAACTATCATCTTTGTCTGATGAACTGATTCTCACAAATGCCATTCTTGATCTAGCCTCTGAGGTGAACAGGGAGGATTTTCTTACAACTCCTATCCTTCCACAAATGCCTCAAGATCAACCACAAACTTTTCAACCTCATCCTCAGTCCTCTCAACCTCAACCTTCAAAACCAGAATCACCAAAGGAAGTATCTCCTTATGATTACAAAGGGAAGAGGAAGATGACTGATGAGGAGCTTCTTAAGGATGAGAGGCTAAACAAATTGAGAAGAAAGGGTAGAATCCCTACTGAAAAGTTGTTGGCTGTAAGCAGCAAAGCAGCAACAACATCTCAGGAGTTTATCAATGAAAAGAAGAGAGTGGAGGCAATTGATAGACTCATCAACCTGGGAGTAGCAAATGAAGAAATGCTACTACTCCCACTTGATGAGCTTATCAAATTGGAAGAGGAAACCTTGCTGCAAAAAGAAAAGGAGGAAGCAGCAAGGAGGGCCGAAGAGGAGAGAGCAAGAAAGATGAAGGAAGAAGCTGAGCTGAAGAAGAGGAAGGAGAGGATAGCCTTCCTATGCTCAAGAGGTTACTCTCAGGAGGAACTGAGTCCTCATGAGAATGAGATGATCCTGCTCCTTGTCAATAGAGAGCAGGAACGAATCAGTAAGGAGAGAAAGAGAGCTGCCAGGGAGAAAGTAAAGGAGAGAAAGAAGAAAGAGGAAGAGGCAAAGCTTGCAGCTGCCAAGAAGGTAGGAGATAAAGCCTGGATGAAGGCTTATCTCAGGGCACATGGCTTCACTGGCAGGCAAGTTGGGCTAATGTCAAAGAAGACCCTATAGCGATATGTCAGTGATATCAAACTGACATTCGCTTAAGAAGAAGGAAGGAGGTATCTCAGGAGATACAGAGGATGAAACCCAAACCAGAACCCAAACCACTACCCACAATAACTGAAACCACCACTGAGCCTATACCCTTCTCCTTCCCCATCAAAACCAAACCCATCACTGAACCATACACCCTGAACCCACACCATCCACACTAGCACCACAACCTTCCACTGCCTCTCAACAACCACCTTCACTACATATCCGACAACCCAAAACACAACCGAAAACCCAAACAATACCAACATTATCCTCTGAACCATCCAAAACTCCAACCTTAGAGGAATTGGGGAGATCAAAAGAAGACTCAACAACTGCTCAAAAGTGAGTAGCATTTCTTATGAGGGTGGGTTCATCACATTACAATACATTGATGGATCCTCAAGCACTCTCACAAGAAATGTCTTCCTAGATCTACCCCGAGAAACCCTACACTAATCACTTAATCTTCTTGCCTTAAGCTCTGATTCATTAAATAAAGAAGAGAAAAGGCTAAAAAGAAAATTGGTGAGCCTGCTGGACACTAGAAATGGGGATAGACTACCAAACTTTCCCCTCATTCCTAGGAACATAATAGTCCAGTGGAGGTTTGATGAACCTTCTCACAACTTTGTTGTGGAGAGGGACAATGGAAAGGTAAACAGGTTCAATGCCTCCTCTGTGCTACACTTAAGCAGATTTGATATTGCTGAGCTAGCTAAGAGACCATTCACCAATCCTCCTAACTCCATGATAGCTGCTCACATTAGAAGATTCATTGACAACCTTCATCTTGCCGAATTAAACAAAAGGCAAGAACTAAAGAGAAGTTAAAAGTTGTAGATGGAAGTGTAGTTTTGGTAGCATCAGCCTAGGGGGAGTTTGTTAGAACTATTAAGGCTGATGGAACCAAAACAACACTTAGAAGAAATCTGTACAGAAGTCTTCCAAAGGCAATGTTGTAGGTTCAGAAGGAAATGCTACAACTTCTGAAGCTTCTATGGTGATCTTCCGAAGAGCTTCCAAAGGATGAAGTCAATCTTCCAAGACTTAGAAGATCTCCTTCTGAAGTAGAGCACTTAGAAGAATGAAGAAAAGTCTTCCGAAGACAAAGCCTCGAAAGAAGCTGTGTCTTCCGAAGTACAAAATGGTTCGGAAGAACTTATTCTTCCGAAGCCATTTTACTTTCGGAAGAAACACAGTATGAACCAGTGAACAAAGCATGGTCCGACTGACACTTGCTGCCTACTCTGATCCTCTACAAGATGCCTTCATGTTCATGTGGTTGACCTTACTTTTGTCTACTGTTCACCATTCCTTAGTTAGTACGGCTGCCACCTTTAGTTGGTGACCAAAAGGTAAGTCATGGACCTGTCATGACTACCTTATCTTAGATAATACTTTATCTAAGATACCCTACCTCTAGCAATGTAGTATCTGTTAGAAGTAAGTCCCAACATGTTATCTACGTATAACAAGCTGTAGATAGTAGTATATATAGTCGCTCATTGTAACTTAGTATCTATGCTTCTACATGAGTCTTATAATACTTAGTTGAGAGATAATATATACAAATTTCTTGAAAACCACTTCTTGTGTTCTTTACTTATTATATTAGTATCAACTGAGTTCTTGATTCTGCATTCATCAAATGAGTGAGATTTAACAAGTTTGTGAGAAACACTAAGTGTTGAGAGAACCTAATCGATCCTGCAAAGGAAAAAAAAGAAAGGATAAGATTGCCTTATTATGGGGATCAGTTGGTGATACGCTAGTCAAAAGATAACTTATTTGTGTGTATTTAGTAGTCTATTTTTATCTAGTTCCATAAATATTTAGCTAGTTTGGCATTTTTATAAATTTAAGGAAAGTTTTATAAACCCTAGAGTTGTATCAACTAACTTAATGATTATAAATATTTAGTTGATTTAGAAACTTAATTTTAAGATATGATAATATTGCGTTGAAATTAGAGGTGTTACAACAACATTGCCACCATACTCATATGTAATGAACAAAATTTCAAACATTGAGATCGAAGTAGTTCGAGAGAATATAACAAAGTTAATAACATACATATGTTATTCATCTAGATAATCATGAATTACATGTGTTAAGTAGCAACTTCATGAATAATTGTATGAGCATATAAAGTTTCCTTAAGATACATGATTATAGTAAATTTAACATGAATCTTGAATAATTGTAAGAGCACATAAAGTTTCCTTAAGAAAATACGTAAGATCCATATGTTATATCTAAGATACGTATTTTTATCGACTCGCCTACTCGCATTACAAATGGGACATTTTTCGACAAAAAGGTTTTCTCCACATAAAAGAGCACAATCATTTTTGCATAAATGTATCGACTCATATCCTAAATTGATCTTCCTTACTTTTTGGCTACATAATGAGACGGGGGAATTTTATTAACTTCTGGATGTGAAGATCGTAACAACTCAAGAAGCTCATCAAATGAGCTATTAGTCCATTTATTTTTCATTTTAATATGCATAAGCTTTGCTAAAAAGTCAAGGGAAGAGAACTTAATACAACTAGGATATAATTCTGATTGAACTTTCTCTAACAAGTCTTCAAAATCATCATGGACACCGCTACTGTCTTCCCTAAGATCTTCAATGACGTCAGCCATATCGTTTGTTGGCTCAATGCCATCTACAACTACAACCTCAGAAATTAAATTTTCAACATGATAAATCCAATCCTTATAGGTCCGGCACATGCCCCTATTTCTAAATGATATTTCATTTTAACTCATTCTAATAATACGATATTCTGAAATTTCATACATGGACATCGAATCTGGCCATAGTTGTCGCTAAGTTTTTCACAAACATCAATAAAAGAGTTAAGTCCTTGCTGATACTCAGGTGATCTACGGTTCGGATTAACAAGCCAACTTTTAGCGACAGACATGATTATGAAACTGTAACATAATTTAGGATTTAAGTGGATTAAAACTCTCCACGAATCATGAGCAAGAACTAAGACAACGGATAAAGAATTTAAAATGGTAGGCTCCTATACCCACTTTTTAAATACCTTATGTCATATATGAATACGTATTACATGATTGTCTGTTTAAAAAAATTCAGCAGCATTTCCTCTTAGCTCCTAAGTATATAGAAATATATACCCGAGGAGTAAAGAGAAAATGACAACCAAATCTTTGTTACACAAACAATCAAGTAATACACATTCACATTCTAAATGAGATAAAATATTTAAAAAGCAGTCCCAAAATGAGGACATCCAAAAACTAATTACTAAATCAATTTCGGGCGGGTATTTCTAAGCTCGTGGTGATTAGGATGAAGTTACGAAACCTAAAAGCTAATATGCACAACAATTAAAGATTACTAAAAAATCAAATGTAACTTGAAATTCTTTGAATGAATTGCAAATTATTGCAATATTTCAAGTAATTTCATGTTTCGTTTGATGATTTAGGTAATTTCTTATATTTGTTCATTATAGCTAACTATCTTTGTTTCTGATAAAGTAAAGTTTTAACTTACATTAGTGGAGAGATATTTGAATCATATAAATAAGAACAATAAAATAAACTAATTTAAATAAGTTTTATTTAAAACCAAAAAATTACACAAATGCTTTAACAAGTTTTTTTGACCAAGTAAAAATTAAAATCTAAACATCTTGCAACCATTTAAACAAAAAGTGTACATCAAATGCCTAAATAGATCTAAACAATTTTTAAATAAATTTTAAGTAACTAAATACCAAATCCATCTAATTCAAACCTACAACATACATAACATATTTCTAAACTAAGAATAAATTACATATACTAAATGCTATCTTAATATCACCATCTTGAACAAGTTATAATTTAAAACCTAAAAATTACACAAATACTTTAACAAGTTTTATTCAACCAACTAAACATCAACATTTAAACATCTTTCAACCAATTAAACAAAAAGTCTAGATCAAATACCCAAATACACCTAAACTCCACTAAATTAAGCACCAAAATATATTTCTCAATCTATAACAAATACTCTACATCAAATGCCCAAAATACTTAAATCCATCTCACTAGTTCACCATCTTGAATAATATTTTATTAAAACCTAAAAATTACACAAATCCTACTTAAAATTGTATTCAACCTACTAAAAATAAAAATCTAAACATATTTTAACCATTAATTAAGTTAAACAAGTATAAAATTATGTTAAAACAAAAAAAAAAACATACCTTATAATTTTGTTGAAGGCAACAAAAGGTAGACAAAAGAGGCAGCGACTATGATCGAGGCCCACGGGAGCAGCAAAGATGGGACCAACAATAGGTCTACGGTGGTGGTCAAGTTTAAGGGTGACGTTGAGGGGATGGTAGTGGTCGGACTTTAAGGATGAGGCAGAGAGGGTAAGCTTGAGGGATGGTGTTGGTCGAAGGTTAAGGAATGTGGTGGAGGTCGAAGGTTGAGGAAGGTGGTGGGCGCAATGGTGGTCGTGGAGTGGTGGTCCCCGGAGGTTGAGGAAGGTGGCCGATGAGAAAGAGGGTGCAGTGGGTGTGGTGTGGAGGGAAAGAGGGAAAGTGGAGGGCAAAGCTTGATTTTTCTTAGGATCTGCACCAATAACGGCGACAAATCACCGCTAATGATTTCACCGCTAATGATGTCGCCGCTATTGGTAATTGTACAATCTAACCCTGACCATTAGGTCTATAACATTTCAATGGCTAGATTTGACTGAATAAACATCAAGCAGATCGAGGATTAATAGCGGTGACTGTCGACGCTAATGAAGTCGCCACTAATGAGTGTCGCCGCTAAAGCCCCGTGTCGCCGTTATTGTTAACATTTCTTGTAGTGACTAATATTAATTTATTGAGCACATAGAATTCACTCAAATGTATAGAAAAGACTACTTAGATGAATATTTTATTTTAAATTTAAATTTATAACTTATTTAATACCTGAGATGGTCATACTCGACATCTCTAGACATAACTATCTCTCTTGGACTGTAAATGCTGAAAAAATTAAAAAGAATCTTTAGCGAAAATTACTTGAAAATAACATCTTTTGACGAGAACGAGAATCTCCAAATGAAAGATACACCTTTATGAAGATCTAAAGTTGGAATACATCACCATTAAGTACCCACTTAACTTATGAAGGAACTTCGAAAATAGGTTTGGCCATCTAAGCGTAGTATCCCTCCTAAAATCTCATATTTGTCTTATCATCATAAAGCAAAACAATAATCTCGAACGTATAAATCATCAAGAGCGGCAAATATGTGCTACTCCATCCATTTCTGCGGATCTTGCTATCGTACAATTGGATGGTCATAGCCCCGGTAGAGGTCATGGGCGTGACGCAACAACTCAGTGTTTCCAGCCAACAGAGTACACGGTTATCACCGAGTGGGAAGTCTTTTAAAAGGCGTAAAAAATACATACTACGAATATTGAAATGCCAAAATAAAAAATATATCTGAAAACTCCAACAAGTTAACACCACCATAAAGACAAATGCCTAGTATACAATAATACAACTAACATTACATAAATCACAAGACATATCTTGAATGAATTGTCTCTTAAATTATTGATACTATTTTAGGTGTGGTCGTCTTATTGAAAGCTCTAGAAGAGCATTTGATATCTTACCGGCCAAGATACTTTTATCAAACAAATTGATCAAATGTGTCACTCAATTAGCATTATAATAAGTGAATAATGAATAGGTAAAGGCTTAACACACACCCTAAAACAATTAAAAATCTTTACTACCAAAATTACATTTGTCCACCAGAAAATTAAAATTCATGCCCTCTGAATTTAAACTTTTATAAATAAACCTTATTATTTAAAAAAAAGTTCAAAGGATATGCGAGAATATATAAATCTCCATGTACACATTTCAATAATTTCATGTCTTACAAAATGCATCTTTATACCATCACATATGAGTTTTTCCAGCTACCCGAACGTAGTAATTGTCAAACAATATAAAACGTTATTCCTTCACATGATTTAGAAGTTGTTCTTTAAACTAACAATTAATTATATGAGAAGCGAATGTAGTCAAGATGAGAATGTTATTTTATGAACATTGAAAATCGCTCTTGATAAGTAGGAATTACGATCTT
>JABSNV010001333.1:55000-100000 GCA_024085815.1 Flaveria linearis
TCAATGTATAGTTGCAAAAGTATGGGCATTTTCACCAACTTATGCAAGTTGGTAAGACTTCAGAGTTGCAGCGGAAAGTGGGTCAGCTTTATGTAAAAGTACATCCGAGGAAAGCATATTCTCCTTTGTCTTCGAAAGAAATCAGTCTTCACTTCATTGGCTTCGGAAGACTTTGTATTTGAAGCTTCGGACGACTTCATCTTTGGCTTCGGAAGATTTGGTCTTTGGCTTAGGAAGATTTTACACTAAAAATATTTTCTGTGCAGAGTGTAAAACTTCCTAAGCAACTTCTACCTTGTACATAGTGCATGCATGTAAGAAGCCTTTGGTTGCATCAACCTTCTTATATAACCTTACAATATATATATATATATATGTATGTTGGTTTTAAGTCTAGTTAAGTTCAACGAAGAAGTATTTATAGCAACTGCGTATGCTAGTTATTAGTTAAATGTGATAGTATTCTTAGTCTTAGAAGTAATAGAATAAGTAAGCTTAGTAATACGATATTTAACCTAAAATGCATCACATGTATCAATTTAGGTCTCAGAAGAGATCAACATAAATCTACAGTCCATATGTATACAGCTGTAAGTGTAACGAAATAAGTTACTAGATGCATTCACAAACTCAAGTAGTATAACACCCCAAAACCCACGACCGGTTCAAAGAAAATAAAGAGAAGGACCCCGTTTTCATTATAAATATGTATGAGGGCTAGAGATGTAGAAACTACAAAGTTAACACCCTAAGCCCCTATAAAAGGCAATGTGACCACCCCATGGAAGCTTATTTTGTGAAGACGGGTTGTTAAAGAGAGAGTTGGTGTTTTAGAGAGAGAAAATTCAAGAACTCAAGCAAGGTACCAACTTTTATTTTTAGAATAATGTATTTAGGTTAGATATATGTTTGTTAGGTGTTTTTACACCATTTTTAGATTATGTTGACACCTTTATGTGCGGATATGTAGATCTCGGTTCTTACTCTTTGGGTTAAGGTGTCTCCCGAGTTCTACACCAAATGGTGAGTTCTAGATACCTACTTTTATGCTTTTCATAACATTTGGGGATATATGCTTGCTTAAAAATTTTTATATGTAGATCTAAGGTTTTAATGATATAAAATTACCACCTTTATTTTTAGGGTTCATGTTATATTAAATCTATGCTCTTATTCAAAGTCTATGTATGAACCCTAGAGATTCTAATGTTTTTCAAAGTAATTAATGGTGTAACTTTCCATGATTCCTATCCCAAAACTAAGTAAAAAATCCCCATGCTACTATTACCCGCATTCCCATGCTACTATTACCCGTATTCCCATGCTGCCCGCATTGGTTATTCACAGACTAAGTAAAGTAATACGAATAGGTAAAAGTTTCTTACCCGTATTAGGTTTTATTACCCGTATTTGTCCAACATTACACATATTTGTTTAACCTACCTGCATGAGTTGTTTTACAGCTAAGTACAAGTAATATGGATAAGCGTGAGAACCTCACTCGCATTTGTCCAACATTACCTGCATTTGTTTAACCTACCCGTATTAGTGGTTCCACAGCTATGTATAAGAAATATGAATAAGTATAAATGCCTTACCCGCATTTGTTCAATTGTTACCGGTATTGGTTTAACTTAGGCACACTCATAGATTGTTACTCGCATTAGAATAACCTATCTGCATTTGTCCACTGTTACCTATAATTATTTTAACTCAACCATATTTCTCAACTGTTACCCACCCTTGTTTCGCTTGGGAAATTTTAACTTATGTTCACCCATTATCCATACCTATAAATTCATGCTTAGTTATACCCACTTCAATTAAACAAAGTTAAAAGATATTTAAGAAAATCTTCATATGTTTTACCCTTTTTATTAGGGAATTATAAGCTTGCTTTGCTTAGTGCATTGCCTGGATCATCAGCTTGTTTTGCTTAATGCATTGCATGGATTATCAACTTGCTTTGCTTAGTGCATTGCATGGACTATTAGCTTGCTTTGCTTAATGCACTACATTAATTATTAGCTTACCTTCCTTAGTGCATTGCAAGGACTATTAGCTTGTTTTGCTAAGTGCATTGCATAGTTTATTAACATGCCTAGCTTAGTGCTTCGCCTGCTGATGTTGGCTTGCCATATGCTTGTATTAGCATGTCTTGTTGAAAGACATGAAGGATTTATGTTATTAATGATAAAGTTCACTGGGTAGATAAGCTATGTTTCTAAGTTATGTCTCAATGGTGTGTTCATTATGATCACTCATCAAAGGTTTTCAAAATATTATTAATATGGTGTTATAACAAAAGCTAGAGCTCACTTAGCAACTCTGACTTTTAGTATGCATGTCAGGTAAATCCAAGTGTAGCTGAGTTGATGTTGATAGGGCATAAAAATCTCCCGGATTAGAAACTGGCATCCCATTTTAAAGTTCAATTACGATATCTATTTTAAATGATGAATTTATGTAATGTAATAGATTAGTATTCATGATCGGATTTATAAATGGATTTATGTTCCCACTGTTTGTTTAATGAAATTTCAGTTTAAGAATTATGTTTATGTTCATGAAGCCAACTATGAGATTACCAGAAACTGAGTCTTACAAATAGTGTCAAAGTCACATATACAAACATTGAATTCACCTACTCAGATTAGAATACTTATATAACGAAAATGTGAAAAATTAATCGGTTCCAAAGATAAACATCCACCAAAACAAAATAAGAAGAATAATGCAGTTGGTGTAACCCCAAAGAGGTTATGGTGGTGTTTTTTTTAAAAAGGTCTGCGCAGGCTCTTCTGTCTACGCCGTGCATACCACAAGCAGACATTACCATTTGCAAACTGTTTGTTTTTTCGAAGTCTGTTGGATCGGATAAGGCTGGTGCGACCAAAACTACACTTAGAAGATTTTGAGTACAACTGAAGAAAGTCTTCTCAAGCAAAAAACAACTCTTCCAAACTGAAGATCTTCTGAAGACTAAAGTATGAAGAGCATCCGAAGTAAAAGTAAGTCTTCCGAGACGAAGTAGTTTTCCTTCCGATGTGTTCAACATTAGAAGATCCAAGGCCAAGACTTCTGAAGAATGAAGTCCTACAGACTTGTAGAAGATTTGGAAGAGGTTGATCCTTCCGAAGTATATTTGGTCTCGGAAGAACTTATTCTTCTGACTCTAGTTTACCTTCAGAAGAATCAACTATGAACCAGTGGACATAAGTATGGTCTGACTGACAAGTTTGCTATACTGTATGGTGTTTTCCAACGTCCATGTAGTTGACCATACTTTATTCCACTGTTCACCTTTTATCAGTTAGTACAATTATCAACTTTACTAGGTAACAAAAGGTAAGTCATGGACATATCATGATTACCTAATCTAGGATGGTATTTTATCTTAGATACCTTACTTATAGCAATGTAGTACTTATTTAGATGTAACTTCTAGCTGGTTTTCTAAATATAATCATGTCATACCCCCGTTGAGAGCGGAAACACGGGGATGTAACTAGACGGGATCGTCATAATACATTGTAACAATAGAGATGCAATATATGTAGTTGATGATAAGCGTGTCATGATGACACCTGACACAAAGGAGACTTGTGTCGTGTTTAGTCAGTATTCATGACATCATAGTCATAAGCATAAACTTGTAATTGAATCACATAACCAAAAATAATATCATTGTATTGTATTTCCCACAACCCGGGAACAAGTATCCAAAAGAATAATTGTATGTAATTAGACTATAATGTTTCAAAAGAATGTTTGTCAAGTATTGTATAGTCTCAAAATGCATCCTAGGGTCTCCACTAAGGCAACACACCTAGATCTTCAATTAGCATTATCACCTGAAAAGATATGCTCAAAATGGTCAACAAAATTGTTGGTGAGCTCGCAGGTTTAAATAGTAAGTAAATTAATGCTGCATAATTGTTTTGTGGAATATCGTGTATACAGTTATAAGTAAGAAAATTACATAACAATGAGCTTTACAACCAAACCTAATGACGTACACACAGAATCTTGTCGGAATATATTCACCCAAGGGCCCGTTCCTGGCCACTGTTGGTACCAACTAGTATACCAATAAACAAGGATGGGGTTGTCAACCTAGTAGTACTACCAATACCAATCCGTCGATTCCAACACCGGAATTAAATGGTTGTAAAGAAAGTACCACACAGCGAACTCATGTATGTATGAGATAAGTACTCACAAAGCAGTAACACATTGATTCCAATAATGTAAGTTGTACAACATAAAAGTGGGTGAGCATACTTTTCCCCCATCTTTGTAAATAATTGAAGTATTGAATAAGCATAAAAAGGGGCCATGAAACTCACTTGTTCGGTGGTAAGTATGGATGATCAAGTTTCCAAATGATGTAAGCGATAAACGGTCAAACACCTATTATCAGTTATGGTTAAGCATTAATGATACGTTTAATGAAAATAGTAACGTTCGGTTGGTTTGGGTTGTATCAGTTCGGTCGCGCGGAACACACAAGCAGACATAAGTATTAGATCTTATATAGATCCAAGTACTTGGAATCGTCGCCTATTGTCGATGATATTAGTGTAAAAGTGTCATTGTTATTAGAGAAATACTTGGTAAATATCGTTGGTTACAAATCGGTTATTGATAATTATAAAATGTTAATGTTGATTTGATTTGTGATGGTATTAGTTAGTTTGATAATGTTAACTTAAATATTGTCATTAGCAACGGTAACCGTGTCGATGTCACCTTAACATCACACGACACACACACACCACAAACAAGAAGAAACTCACATCCAACCACTCCAGTCACGCGACAAGACCAGACGCACGACTCAACACTCCATCTGCACGAATCAACCTTCATTCGCGTGACTTAGCATTCAGTCGTACCACACAGCACCCAATCGCACGACTCAACCTCCATACGCACGAATCGACCTTCATCCGTACGAATCAGCTTCATTCATACGACTGAACCTCCATTCATGCGACTAGGCATTCAGTCGTATGACACACGTACGATCACACACATTCATCTGCATAGACGCAATCGCACGCATACACTCAATCGCACACATAGACTTAATCGCATGCATACACTCAATCGCACGCATACACTCAATTGCACAACTCAATAGCACGATAGACACAGTCGCACGACTCAGTCGCATGACACACCCAGTCGCACGGCTCAGTCGCACGGCAGACCCAGTCACCCAGCAGACCCAGTCGCCAAAACAGCAGAATCACGACTGCAGAAGTGCAGAGCATCCTTCTGCTGCCGCGTGCACAAGATCTACACCACCAAAATTCCAGAAACACATATCACACTCACACAAACAAGAACGACGCGCAGGAAGACATCACACGCGACCTCACGACCTCATATGCTCGGGTTTGTCCCGAGCACCTGAATCAAAGTGAAAAGGATAGAAACAACGAGGAAAGAGGACACTAAGGTTGTCTACCTGCTAGAATGAAGTGGAATCGGCTGTTGCCGGGGTTTTGCCGGAGTATTCGCGAAGAAAATAGCGGTTTGTGCAAGAGAGGAGAAGAGGCGGTTGAAGAAAGGAAGAAAAGGGGTTTTCTAGAATTAGGGCTGGAAAATGGGGTTATTTATACTCATTTCAAGTTTAGAAAATAACACAATTAGTCCCTGCACTTAAATCCCCGAATTACCAAGTTTGTTTCGGTTAAAAACGCCCTTAATCGGCTAGTTATATTAACGATTAAAGTGCAAATAATGATATTTGTAACATAAAAATGGTTTTATTGAAGACAATAATAATATATAAAAATGGTGTATTCAATGATAACGATAAGGACAACTGTAAAGGTTTTAAGGATATAACGCTAACGATGAGAACACATGTGTAAAAGATGATAAAGCAAATATAATATCCACACAAATGGTTTATAAAAGCGAGGAATGAACGTTCAAAGAAAAGTTAACGGAATCCATGTTAAATGACGGACCTTTTGGTGACGGATGTCACAAATTGGCTGCAAATAGTAGTATATATAGTTTCTTAATGTAACTCATTATGTATGCTTTGTAAGAGTCTTGTAAACACTGAGTTGAGAAGTAACATATACAAGTATCTTGAAAAACCGTTTCTTGTGTTTATTAACTTAGTATATAATCATCAACTTAGTATGAGATTATGCATCATCACATGAGTGAGACTTAGTGAGTTTGAGAAAAATATTATTTTAAGAGACCAACACTGATCCTGCAATTGGTATCAGAGCTTCCAGGCTTTTGATTATGAGATCTAACCATCCCAAATCACCCTTATTTCTTCATACTCACTCACTCTACTAAAATGGCCCTCAACCAAAAATATTCTAAGACTAAGATGGGAACTATGACTAAGGATCCTATTATCACTCCTGATAATTTAGACGTCGATGTCAACGTATTGAAGGCTTCATCAAGTATCAATACAGCTGGATGTGGAGACCTGTCACTCATGCCCCATACAAGCCAAAAGTGGCTTCACCGACCGGTGACGGTGCCAAGATTGAAAAGGAAATTGAAGACTAATCAGATGAAGACTTCAAGAAGATGGACATCGATAGCAAAGCAATGACTGTATTTGGCTCACCGCCTTACCAAATTCCGTAATGGTAGACTTTGAGCATTGCACAACAGCCAAAGAAGTCTTTGATGCTTTGACATTGATGTACATTGGTTCCTTAGAATCCAAAGAGTCCAACAAAGATGTTAAAGCAGAAGTTTGAAACTTCACTTATATTGTTGGTGAGCCTTAAGCCAATAATACTTTAGATACATGGACTTAATTGCATCTCTTCAATCTATAGGGGTGACTCTTGAGAAGAAAGACATAGTAAGAAAAATCATGAGTGCACTTCTTCATGAGTGGACTTTCTATTATGTCTCTATCATGACAACTGAGAACTTGAACACACTCACCATGACTGAACTGTATGGGATCTTTGATGTATACTGTATGGACATGGAGACTCAGAAGGGCCATCAGATGAATAGAAGCTCAAACCCTCCTGTCAGCAATGCCCTACATGTTGCTGAAGGGTCAAGAACTCCCCAGCCCCAGATGTACCTGAATAACAATCAATAACCATCACACTCCTCTGGGCCTTACATCACATTTCCTGAGACACCCAGGTCTTAACAAGTTCAACAAAGTCCTTTTTAGGATAGTTGTGCTTTTGTTTCAGGAAATGAACGCTCTAGTGATATTTAGTTTTGCTTTGATGAGAGTGTTTTAGTCTAGACGATATGGAATACATAGACATTATCAATAGATGGCTCTTTTAACCTATAGAGAAATGAAGTTCAAATTTATAACTATAATATAATAAGGAGGGTGCTACTAGTTGGGTTATTATAACAATTCAGAGACTACAAACGCAGCGGAATTTTTTTTATATATATTAAAAACTGTTTACATCGTTAACCATATTTACAAGACTTTAACCGACATTCAAAACTTTGTTAAGCTTCAAATACTTCATTCCCAAAACCCAACATTTATGGCCAGTATCGTACACCATAACCGGAAGCTAACTCTGTGGGGGCCCATCACGAGCACCTCTATTATTACCTGGCATGCATAAGAAAACAAACACAAAGTGAGATAAACTGGTGAGTTCTAACATATACCACATTTCAATAACATTAACCCATCAACTGTTACCACACCAAATGATTCACACACACATTCATCAGTCCATTTATTTATCCCAGTATTGATATGCATATCGAATACCCACAAGGTATTTATGGACATCTTTTTATCAATTTTAATTTGGTGGGTGAAACCTCCATCTCGCGCGTTGACGGGTCAAACCTCCATCTATAGTTTGGTGGGTCAAACCTCCACCTCGCGCGTTGACGGGTCAAACCTTCTTCTGTAATTGGCGTTGACGGGTCAAACCTCCGTCTATAGTTGGTGGGTCAAACCTCCACCTCGCCATTCACCACAATTTACCACTTTCAATTCTTATTCACATTTTCTATTTATTTATATGCATGCCAGTGCCCGATTTTGTCAAACAACATTTATCAAACGACATTAACGCATAAAAAGGGCAATTAGAACTCACCTCAATGTTTTCAGCAAGTGGTTATCAATCCAATACACTAGGGCAGCTAAAACTTCTTTTTCTCAATGCAACCTAACACAACAACCCTAACTTAGTGAAATCACCCCCAGCTGACCACTTCACACGACTAAGGCTATGCGACTGGACTCATTCGTACGACTGAACATGCGACTGAGCTTAGTCGTACGAATGGACCATACGACAGAGGTGCGAATGAGCTATAACAGAGTTTGTGCGACTGACCTCCATTCGTGCGATTGGTTCATGCGACTGAACTTCAGTAGCACGTTTGAACAATGCGATTGACTCAGTCGCACGAATGGGCCATGCGACTGGGCTCATTCGCCTGAAACGGATCAGCAGCTGTGTTCTTGACATATTTGATCCAAAAACTCGAGTTTTAACCATTGGAATTATACCATATTCATAACAGAACCTGTACACCTCATTTACAACCATTTAGGGTCCTTATTTTATCAAACTTCCCAAAAACTAGGGCCCGAACCTTCCCTTTTCAGTTTAACAGAAAGATTGAACAGAAATCCTGATTTAAACATGTTTTTGGATCAATTTCCACCACCCACACAGCTTAACATATTCAAGAATCGATCCGTACCAAGCAAAACTTACCAAAACGGAGCTCGTTCAGTCAATTTGGCAAGAACAGGGGTGTTTGGGTTCGAGAGGAACAAGGGAAGGAGGTTACAGCAGATAAAATCTGCTTGTTAACACCCTTAACCACCCTACTTATCCTACATGCCTATTTTTAGCCGACATACTCATCGCACGCCTGGCTTATTCGCATGACTCATTCGTACGACTGAGCCCATACGCCCGTCATTCGTGCTATTGAGCTTCATTCGCACGTATGGCATGCGACTGAACACTAAATCTAATTAAATATACAATATTGAACTTTTGGATGTTACAATAGAGAAATGAAGTTCTTTAAGAGAACGGAAGGCAATTCCCCTAGAACCCAACTAACTGCAAGTTTGGGTTTGATAAGTCAAAAGCCAAATGTTACAACTGTAACCAACTTGGTCATTTTGCAAGGGAATGCAAACCTCCTAGATCTAATGCTGGAGCAGCTCAAGCCTCTCAACATCATGCTACCTCAAAGGCTGTAACCAAGACAACTGAGCAGCAAACAGCAATTGGTGCTCAGGAAGTTGATTAGAGCTTCATGGTGCAAGATGTGACCCCTGCTCAGCTCTCATGGCTGGAACCGATGATGCTAAGGTATATGAACATCTCTGTACTCCAGCTTGTATAGCTAAGGTTAAAATATATCAGGATTATAACATGGAGATCAAGTCCGGTATATTGTCTTAAAATATACTAAAATATGCTTTTAAGGCAGCAGAATGTGACTATAAATTTAAAATTGATGAGTTAGAGAAAACTGTATCCTCTTTAAAGCATGAACACTCAAACTACAGGACTCAAATAAAAGATTTGGTTTCTAAGTTGACTGAGGCTTAAGCCCAGCTAATAATAGCTGAGGCTAAATGAGAGAAGTATGCCATTCAAGAGCATAACTCCAACACCATTCTTGCATCATCCTCACACTCAAAGGTGTGCTATTAAAACAAAATTGGATTGGGAACCAATGAAAGTGCACCACCACACTCTTATGTGTCTATAAGACAACCAATGTGTGGAACCGAGGAGCAAGAGGTTCCAACTGCTGATCCACTCCCCTTTGAGAAGAAGAATGATGTAATAATGGTGACGAGCACAGTGAAGGATAAGGTAGAAAACCTTATTCACACAACTGAGGATGAACCTCGGACCACTAAAAATAGAAAGAACAAGATCAGGGCAACTAAAAAACTACTAAGAAGGTGGCTGAGTCCAAGATGAAAATAGACCCTAGATAAAAGGATGTGTTCGTCCTAGCTGGATTCCAAGTGGCTGGAACTTTGATTCAAGAAAGGAGTATAGTACCAGTACTTCTGTCCAGCTGAAGAATCAGAAGTTAATGGGGAAGGCTTTTGAAGAAGACAAGAAGTGCAAGAAACAACAGCCCTCATGCCCTATTAAAGTTAACATTGAATGCATAATATATGGCTTGCATAATCATATGGCCAAAGATTGTTACTACAATCCTGCAAGCACACATTATGCAAATAATATTAAGAAAGAAGGAGTCAAGGAGGTTTCATATTTGGACCTTATCATATGGTTCAAATGTTAAAAGAAAGGAAAGCTTGTTTTTGAAGCTAAGTTGCTTTAAGAAGAAACTCATTCTTCCAAAAGGAAAATAGCTTCGGAAGACAAGCCCAAGAACATACAAAGGAATAAAAGAAATCCTTTGAAATCTTCTATGAAGAAAACTTCCTTGGAAGAAAAGGTGGTGATAACGTCTTCCGAGAACAAAGAATCCTTGGAAGCAAGTCATGCTGCTCAAGCCTCTTCAGGCTCATCTACATAGATCAACTATAGGATGGAATAGAAGATCAAACAAGATGCTGCTGCTCAAAGCTCTTCTTCACAAACCATAGTTGAACCCCCATGCATATATTTGGTTCAATATGTCATCAACATTGGAAGAGCCGAAGACCAATAAGACCTGGGCTTCCAATAATAACTAATCATTTCATCTTATGTGCAGGGACATCCACATGAGAAGAATGGAAATATTTGGATTGTAGATAGTGGATGCTCCATGAACATGACAGGGAATAGATATCTTCTTCAACAATTTCAAAATTTTGATGGAGGTCCTGTTCAATTTGGAGGTGAAGCCGAAGGATACATTTTTGGTAGAGGTAATGTATCCAATGGTATGTTAAAAATTGACAAAGTACACTTTATCAAACAGCTTAAACACAATCTCTTAAGTGTTTCTCAGTTCTGTGATCAAAAGCACTAAATGCTTTTCACAGAGCATGAGTGCATTATCCTCAATCCCGGGATGACAGTTCCTCAGGAATTAGTGCTCCTTAGGTGATATCTACAAGATGGATATGAACAATGCTTCCCCACTAGGTGAAGTTTCATGCTTTCTTTCGAAAGTAAATAGTGATAAATCAACTTTTTGGAATAAAAGAATGTGTCATGTTAATTTTAAAACCATAAATAAGCTGATTAAAAATAACTTGGTACATGGAGTGCCTAAAAAGGAGTTTTTCTGTAAAGACAACTATGTTACTTGTCTTAAAGGAAAGCAACATAAGGCAACCCATAAATCCAAAGAAGTTAATTCCATCACCACTCCATTACACTTATTGCACATGGATCTTTTTGGTCCTACAAGTATAATAAGTATTGGAAGGAAATCATATTGCCTTGTGATATTTGTTGATTTTACAAGATTCACATGGGTATTCTTTTTAAGAACTAAGGATGAAACCGCTGAAATGTTAAAATCTTTTATTCTTAAAATAGAAATCATATTGATCACAGGTAAAAACAATCAAAGTGATCAAGAGACTGAGTTTAAGAATCAAGTTCTTGACTCATTCTGTAACTCAAAAGGGATTACCAGACAATACAGTGCATCTAGAACTCCTCAACAGAATGGTGTTACTGAAAGGAGAAACAGGACACTTATTGAGGCTACAAGAACTATGTTAGCTGATTCAAAGCTACCTCTAACTTTCTAAATAGAGGCAGTCAACACTATATGCTATGTGCAGGATAGGGTTCTTATTGTTAAGCCCCATGGAAAAATCCCTTATGAGCTATGGAACAAGAGGCACTATTCATTGGCTTTCTAAGGTCCTTTGGCAGTAGGTGTACTTTACTTAACACAAAAGATAATTTGGCAAATTTGCTGAAAAGTCCAATGATGCTATCTTTGTTGGATATTCTTCAATCTCTAAAGCTTATAGAGTATACAACATTAAGAATCAATAATTTAAGGAATCATCCAATATTGTTGTAAATGAGCACACTCCTTGTGTTAAGGGGAATGACCCTGACTACATCTTTGAATTAGAATTGTTTCCCAACTATTCTAAACCATCTTGTGAGAATGTTTTAGCTGGAACAGGAACTCAAAATGTCTTCTCTAATGATCAACTGTTTGAGTTACCCAGACCTATTCCAATTTCTCCAAGAAGACATGAAGAGCAAGCTCCCACTACTTTAAGTCCTGGAAGTTGAATATTACACGAAATGGTGGAGCTTCAACAAGTTATCAGTAAGTCGAGCCTCAAAACTCATTAGCTGACAACTCTAACTCTCAACACCAAGCTAATGAAGATAGTAATTGAAGGAACAGACAATTGTTAATATTGTTTCAAAGTAAAACAACATTGATGCTGTCACTCATTCATTCAACCAGTCCTCATTGAATGAGTGTGAGATATCAGCTGGAATCAATGTTCATAATCCTTAGCAAAACCTTTCAAACTTGAATCTATCTATGCAACTAGATATAATTCCAAGACTTAGGATTCATAACACTCATCCAGTTGAGAACATCATTGAGGATGTCTCAGAAGGTATGAAAACTAGAAGAGAAACTTATAATGGGAATGTCTGCTTGTATTCATGTTTTCTCTCCCAAATGGAACCCAAGAAGATAGAAGTAGCTCTCAAGGACAATAGTTGGGTTGAAACAATGCAGAGGAGTTGCTTCTGTTCGAGAGACAAAAAGTATGGAACCTATGTCCATTACGACCTGGTCAAGTCCCTATAGGCACCAAGTGGGTATTCAGGAATAAAAGAGATGATAGAGGTTTGATCATCAAGAACAAGGCTAGACTTGTAGTTCAAGGATACACATAAGAGTAAGGGATAGATTACACTGATGTCTTTGCACTGGTTGCAAGACTTAAGGTTGTGAGAATCTTCCTTGCTTTTGCAGCATCCAAGAACTTCATAGTCCGTCAACTTAATGTGAAATGTGCATTTCTATATGCGGATATTGATAGAGAAGTCTTTGTGTGTTAGCCACCTAGATATGAAGACCCACAACACCCTAACTATGTGTACAAATTAGACAAAGCTCTTTATGGGTTACACCAAGCACCTAGGCTATGGTATGAGACATTGTCTCAGTTTCTTCTGAAGAATGGCTACACCAGAGGCACCATAGACAAAATATGGTTATAAAGAAGTCTGGAAAGGATATTTTGCTTGTACAAGTCTATATTGATGACATTATATTTGGTTTATCCAATAACCAAATGTGCATAGACTTTGAAAGCATGATGAGGGAGAAATTTGAAATGAGTTCTATGGGAAAGATGGATTTCTTCCTAGGAATTCAAGTGAAACAGATGGAAGAAGGGTTCTTCATCAATCAATCTAAGTATGTCAAGGAATTTTAGAAAGATTTGAGATGAAAGATTGTAAGCCAACCAAGACATCTATACAAAAAAATCACAATCTTTGTCCTGATTCTGAGGGGGAGGACACTGATCAGCATCAGTACAGGGCAATTATTGGATCTCTAATTATCTTACTATAAGCAGAGCTGGTATCATGTTTGCAACTTGCATCTGTACAAGATATCAGGCTGCTCCTAAGGTGTCTCACCTAATGTTGTCAAAAGAATTTTAGATATTATAAAGTAGCTCCTAAACTGGGACTTTGGTATCCTAAGAATAAGGATTTCAATTTTTATGGTTACACTGACAGTGATTACGGTGCCTGCAATATTAACAAGAAATCCACATCAGGAGGATGTCAATTTCTTAGTGGAAGGACCATATCTTGATAATGCAAGAAGGAATCATTGTGACACCCTGTAATCTCAGGTTAACACTATTCAAACCGTTGTCGTTATCATTGTCACACACTCGTTAATACTCGAAACGTATACAAACACCGCCACCGACATCGTTAAATAAATTATGATAAAATACTAAAACGAGTGTTTGTGGAGGATTCACATAAACGGGATTACCTAAGGAATCCTCTTAATTAACATAGCTCGCCCATCTACGTCGTTATCAACCGAAACAAATTTGGGAACACAGTACCTAAGTACATGGACTAAACTTGACAATTGCCAAACTGGGACTGGGTATAAATACCCATCCACCAGCCTAACACTTCACAATCTGCTCTCTTCTCTTCTGTCACTCTCTCCTTCTCCATTTCTTCATCACAGCACCAAAATCACCTCGATTGAGCTCGTTTCGTCGGTTAGACCACACAACAGCTGAGAAATCACGTTCCCAGCAGGTAGGCGACCTTAGTCATCCATTTTATTGCTCGTTTCTCTGCTGCAAACTTGGGGTTCGGGTGTTCGGGTTCAACCCAAATGCATGTGGTCATGGGGGTGTGTGTGAGGTCAATCAGCATGTGCATTTTACTTAGACATTTTAGGAAGTGTTTCTGGAAGTCCTGATTGTGTGAAAACCGAGCACGGAACGGCCGAAGGCTGTTCAGCCCGTCCAGCAGTCGCGATCTGCTGCAGTTCGCGACTGGGCCAGTCATGCGACTGAGTCATGCGACTAGGCCATCGTGCGACTGAGTGGTGCGACTGGGCTGAGTCGTGCGATTGAGTCCATGCGTGTGTGCGTGACGTACGAATGAATGCATGCGATTGAGAGTGTGTGCGATTGAGTCAATCGGAGGAATGTGTGCGACTGAGTATCACACGACTGAAGGTCCAATCGTACGAATGAAGGTTCAGAAGTGCGATTGGCCGTTGAGTCGTGCGAATGAGTGATGTGTGGTACGACTGAATGCTAAGTCGTACGAGTGAGGGTTCAATCGTACGAGTGAGGTTGATTCGTAAAACTGAAGGCCCATTCGTGCGAATGAAGTGTCCAGCCGTGCGTCTAGCCTTGATATGCGATTGGAGTCATTGTGTCACACCCCGGGCCCAAGGAGGGTGGGACGTCGCAGACTAGCAACAACATGGCAGCGGAAGCAGACCATCATAAGAGCACACAAGTAGAGAAAATCACATGGCATTACAATAGCTAAAAATAAAATCCGGGACTAAACGGCTTAGCCCGGTTACATCAATTGTTTCATGTCAAAGGTACATAATTATAGTGTCATTCCTAACAAATTGTTCAAAAGTTTTACATAAGGTCCATAATGCCATGAAGTCGGAATACAAGGTCGTCCAAGCATCCTCTAAACAAGCTAGGTCTCCATCATATGTTACCTGAAACATGCTCAAAAAGAAGAAGTGTCACTAAAAAGTTGTGAGTTCAAGTGGTTTCGTTTAGAGAAATAAAAGAGTCTCATAAAGTTCGTATATCAAAGTATTATATTTAGGATATATGTCGTGGGATCACAACCAACCCTGCACTCAGTCCCGGCTTGCCTCTTCTAAAGTTATGTTATACCGGTTAACCCCGCAGGGAGAAGCTGAGCCCCATAGCATGTGGACCGTACCTGCCAGTAAGGTCCACGTTTGTTTCTTATAAACCTGTCACATGCCACAACGACCCTTTCGGATCTCCAGTGGGGGTACCTCCCTGTAGCGGGAGCCACTGTGTGTGGGGGATTCCCCAAATAGATCTATCCACATAAACAAGCGGTTCACAGAAGATTAATGATTGTGATTCATGTATCAGCAGGTATCAACAAGTCCACAACGTAGCATTTTATATAATATCACAAAATAATAGTTTCAGCTTTAAAATAAAAATGGAGCATGCTTCATCCCCAAAAACTTAAAATAAAAAGGGGACACGAGAACTCACCTTGATATCAGACAGGATGCACAAACAGATAGTTTCAAGTCCTAGCACCCTATAATCATAATTCAAGCAATAAGCTATAGATTCCTAATTATTAGGAACATAATTTGGTGGCAATTATAGTGAGGGCGTTCATGCCTTTGTTTCTTTAGACTTTTGTGTCAAAAGTTTCCTTTTTAGGAAAGTTAGGTTTTAGCGTGTGTACTTCGGGTTTCATGGTCTTATAAGTCTGTTATCGTATGAATAGCCTAATACTAGTTTCTGGCCGTAAAGTTACTGAAATTCTGCAAAAATGCAGAATTACACTTTTGCCCCTCAAGTTTCAAAATGACATTTTCTACCCCATAGTTCGTCTTTTTAACCATTTTTAACCTAATATTTTCGTAAGCTCTTTAATGCCTATGTGAACCCTGTTTTAACCCCAAAATATCAGACCCTATTTGGTGATATTAAAACACATTTATGGTTTCCGGTAATTCGACTTTTGTAAATAAATTCATAAAAATTGCATATTAACCTGAAAATTCCCCAGATTCGGTTTCTATTTCTGAAATAATTATTCTAAGTCCTGAAAATTCTTAGAGTCTAAGTTGTTCAGTTATGGCTCGTTTCTTGGGTTATTTCCATATTTCAGGTCCTCCAACTTGTGTGTACTAGCTTTGCATCCTTTACTAAACTTTCCAAGTTGACTTTCTAAGTATTCTATGCTCTAACTTACTGAAATATGCCCTTAATCTTGGTTTCGCATGAATACTACTAAGATCGGTGTCTTGCCCTATTTACACTATTGTAAATATCACATTTACCCTCCCAACCACTTTTATATCATTTGTAACTTAAATTTCAGAAGTATAGGATATATTTGGGTGTTTGTTTCATTGTTTTAGGCAGGTTTACAAGGTTTATATATATAAATGACGGTGGGTGTGGCTTGAACACATAATATGAGGATATACAAGGTAGAATCCTTGTATATCGACCTTAGGTTTGTGGGTTACAGGAGTGTACCTCGTACGCGGATTATATCCAAAGAGGATGAGGTTCGGGGCTGAGAATCTCCTGTTAGACAGTGCGAATGATAGTTGTAATAAGATAGTGGTGTAGACATTAGTTTTTGTAAATGGAGTTCATTGACACTTACCAAATAACCGGTTAGAAAGCTAGGATGAGCACAAATCTTCGAGAGACGGCTGGAAATGTTGTAGTTCTCTTCGATTGTAGAGATGACAAGAATTTTTTTGTGTGTGTTTGCTCTCGGTGAGAGAAATAGAGAAGTTAGAGAGGACCGAGAGATAGAAGATGAGAGATAAAACAAAAATGGGTCTTTGCATGTAGAAAGTGGGAGAGGTTGAGTGTGGGAGTGGGTTATGGGGTTTCGCAGAATCCAGTGGGTTGGTGGGTTTGGGCGGCCATGCATAATTGTTTTATATTTTATTTTGTTGTATTTTGTTATTGTTTTTGTTTGTTATCCGCGGTTGTGGATGAGTTTATTTTTCCGAAATTGTTTTAAGTGTGGAACACTTTATTTGTTTCTTAATAATCATTCGAATGATTGTTTTCTTATAGAATAATTTCTACCTTGTAAAAATTTCATAATGGATATAAAATAAGTGTGGAAAAATAATCAGGAGTTAAATATACACGAAAATACAAGAAAAATTCTAGGCGTATTACCACTGTTTAGGCGTATGACAACTGTTGGGCGTATAACACTGTTGGGCGTATACCACTGTTGGTCGTTTTACCACTGTTGGCCGTATTAGCATTGTTGGTCGTTACCACTGTTGCCGTATTAGCATTGTTGGTCGTTTAGGGCCGCTGAAACGACCAGGACTTGGTCGCGGGGCATTTTTCCAGGCTTATAAGTACTGTTAGACACATGAGCGCAACACTTGCCATTTTCAACACTCCTAGACACATGAGCACTGTTCATGTATGACTTGGAAAATTCCCACATCCTTCGGTAAGGGTCGAGGAGGGGTTGTTACATTCTCCCACCGTTTAGAGAATTCGTCCTGAAATTTTTGTTTCTGTTGAGTCTCTGAACGGTTGGCTTTGAAGAGATATGGATATTGGTTTCTCATCTCATCTTCCCTGTTACATTCTCCCACCGTTTAGAGAATTCGTCCTGAAATTTTGTTTCTGTTGAGGTCTCTGAACGGTTGCTTTGAAGAGATGGATATTGGGTTCTCATCTCATCTTCCCGCTCCATGTGAACTCAGGTCCTCGTTTAGAGTTCCATCGTACCTTCACCTTAGGTATGCAACTCGCCTAAGTCTCTGAACCACTCAGTCAGTAATCTCTATGGGTTCCTCGACAAAGTTCAATTTGTCATTTATTTTCGCTTCTTTCAATGGTAACTCCAGGGCTTTGTCAACCAGACACTTCTTCAAAATTGACACATGGAAAGTGTTATGTATGTAGCTCAGCTCCTCAGGAAGGCTGAGTTGGTATGCTACCGGACCACTCTTGCTAGTATTTCAAATGGTCCAATATACCTTGGGCTTAACTTGCCCTTCTTGCCAAATCTCACAACTCCTTTCCATGGCGCGACTTTCAACATTACTTATCACCTACTTGAAATTCAAGAGGTTTTCGTTTCTGTCAGCATATTTCTTTTGACGGTCTCGGGCTGTTTTCAGTCGTTCCTTAATCTTGGCTATCTTCTCAGTAGTCTCCATTCATAACATCGGGCCCCATCACTTGACTATCCCCTATCTCATTCCAACTCAATGGTGACCGACATTTCCTGCCGTACAAGGCTTCATATGGGGCAGCTTTTATGCTAGAGTGGTAACTTATTATAAGAGAATTTCACTAGTGGAAGGTGGCGATCCCAGCTTCCACCAAAGTCGATTACGCACGCTCTCAGCATATCTTCCAAGGTTGAATAGTTCTTTCACTCGCCGTCGGTTGAGGGTGATACGCCGTGCTTATGTCAAGACGAGTCCCTAGGCTTGTTGGAGAGATTTACAAATCGTGACGTGAAACGACTATCACGATCAGAGATGATCGAGAGCGGCACTCCATGCCGAGTCACTATTTCGTCGATGTATATTCGGGCTAACTTCGACATCTCATAGTCTTCTGGACTGGTAAGAAATGTGCGGATTGGTAAGCCTGTCTACAACTACCCAAATTGTATCATGAACGCGAGACGTTCTTGGTAGTTTGTGACAAATCCATAGTAATGTTATCCATTTCCATTCGGGATTCGGGTGCTGTAAGGTTCTGATGGTTTGGGTTTTCAGCCTTTACCATGCGCAGGTTAAACATTGCTCACATAGGTGGCGATAGATTCTTTAGTCCAGGCCACCCAAAAAGTGCCTTTAAGTCCTGATACATCTATCACTCCCTGGGTGAATCGAATATCTAGACTTGTGAGCTTCGTCCAAGACTATAGTCCTAACCCGCCATGATTAGGTATCCACGTCCTTCCTTCGCATTTGTATAGCCCATCATTGTCCATTTCCAAACGCTTTTCCATCCCTGTAAAAATCTCTCCCATCAGGTTATTCTCATTGAAGGCTTGCTTTGTGCTTCCCTAATCCTAGCAACGAGGCTGGTGTATACGCTCATCTTAAAGCACGAACGCGAAGAGGTTTCTCCCGTTCTTTCTACTCAAGGCATCAGCTACATTTGCCTTGCCCGGATGGTAGCGAATCTCGCATTCGTAACGCTTAGTAGCTCTACCATCTTCTTGGCGCATGTTCAAACTTTTCTGGTTGAGGATATGCTGCAGGCTTTTATGATCGGTATAGATGACACACTTAGTACCATAAAGGTAGTGTCTCCATATTTTGAGTGATTAAAGGCTTCATCTTGTTCTGTCCCCATTCATAGGTCACATCCTTCTTGGTTAACGTGTTAGAGGCTGCACTGTTCGAGAGAAATCCTTGATAAACCTCCTATAGTAGCCGGCCAAACCAAGAAATTGTCTGATCTCGGTAGGAGTTTCGGGGACTTTCCAGTTCTTAATAGCCTCTATCTTTGATGGGTCCACCTGATTCCATCCTTGTTCACTATGTGACCGAGAAACTGAATTTCACGCATCCAGAACTCACATTTAGAGAACTTTGCGTATAATTGCTCATTCTTGAGCAGATCAAGAATTATCCGAAGGTGTTTCTCATGTTCCTCCTTGCTTCGAGAGTAGATCAGAATATCGTCGATAAAAACGATCACAAACTTGTCTAAGTACGGACGGCCCAAGTTCAGAGATCCATGAACGCTGCGGGTGCGTTGGTCAACCCAAAAGGCATGACTAGGTATTCGTAGTGACCATATCGGTTCTGAAAGCTGTTTTCGGAACATCCCTTCCTTTATTTTTAGTTGGTGATACCCCGATCGCAGATCTATTTTCGAGAAATAGCTTGCTCCCTGCAGTGATCGAATAGGTCGTCAATTCTGGGAAGAGGTACCGTTTCTTTACGACGTAAGCTTGTTCAGTTCCCTATAGTCGATACACATTCGTAGTGTTCCGTCCTTCTTTTTGACAAACAGCACCGGTGCACCCCAGGGCGAGACACTGGTCGTATGAACCCTTTGTCAAGCAACTCTTGGATTTGCACATTAGCTCCTTCATTTCGGGTGGAGCAAGTCGGTAAGGAGCTTTGGCCACCGGTGCGGCGCCAGGTAGTAGATCAATCTGGAATTCGACTTGTCGATTTGGAGGGAGTCCTGGTAAGTCTTCTGGGAATACTTCCGAGTATTCAGACACCACAGGTATGTCTTCAATCTTCTTTTCCTCTTTCACCCTTCATCACGTATAATATAAAGGCTTCGTGCCCTTTCACAAGGCTTTGGGTAGCCTTTAGGTGGGATATCATAGACCATAGTGGTGACTCCTTCTCCATGGACTACTAACATTTCCCCGCTGGCTATGGGTATTTGAGCAAACGCTCATCACAGATATTTTCGCCCTATTTTTAGCCAGCCAATCCATTCCTACTACTACATCAAAACCTCCTAATTAATAGGCATCAGATCTATATCAAAGGAATTACCCTCTAGAATCAACTTGCAATCTTTGATGATTTCGTTAGTTTCAATTATATTACCGTCAGCTAGTTCTACGGTGTATGTTTCAGTCAAGGTGCAAGCAGTCAATCCAATCAACGACCTAAAAGTAGTAGAAACAACTGGCGGTTGCTCCAGTATCAATAGCACAGTAGCAGGGTGGTCATTTACAAGAAACGTACCGTTCACCACGTCGGTTTCTTTGCGAGCACCATTTGGATCCATCACAAACGCTCTTCCCCGTGGCTTGTTGGGTCGAGTGTCCTTGTCCTTTGCTAGCTTGGGGCATTGTTCCATATGTCCTGGGTCTCCGCACTCGTAGCATTGCTTTCCAGGCTCATAAGCGCAGTCCTTAATCAGGTGACCATATTTCCTGCATCGAAAACCAGGCATGGGTTTACATTCCCCCTGGTGATGAACCTTGCATTTAGTGCAGTAGGGGCTTGTGCCTTGATACAGCCTCCTAGTCTTTCCACCTTGGTCACCTCGCTTAGCCTCTTCTCCAGGTCGCTTGTTCGAACCACTACTGCTGCCGACCATCCTCTTGTTGTCGAACCACTTCCTCTTTCCATCCACAGTCTTCCTCTTGTCCTCAGTCCTTTCATGCTCCGTCCACCCGGCTCTCACTTGGTCGTCAGTCAGGCTGCTGGCAACATCGACTGCAGCCTGTAGGGTAGTAGGCCTGGAAGACCTAACCATGCCCCTCACCCTTGGGTGTAACCCCCAAATGAAGCGGGCTACGCCCTTGGATTCGGGCATTACCACACAAATGAAGCGGGCTACGCCCTTGGATTCGGCATTACCAAGTGTGGTACCAGTCGGGACAACGCAAGGAATCGGTTGATGTACTCAGTGTAGTTCGGGCCTTTCATCTCCAGATTTAGAAATTCAGCCTCGAGTCTCTCCAGCTGGTTAATCGGGCAGTACTTGCCGATAATTAATTCCTGAATTCCGCCCAGTTCATTCTGCCAACAGCATCCGGCCTCGAGGTTGGATGATGGTTCTCCACCACTCGAGTGCCGGTCCTTTGAGAGATTGTGAGGCAAATCTCACCATGTGCTCCAGCTTGCACTCGCTTATGTCCAACACAGCTTCAATCTCATCCAACCACCTATAAGTTTCAATTGCACCCTCGGTGCCATAGAAGTCCTTTGGCTTACACGACATGAAGGTTTGTACGAGAACCCATTTCTGATAGCTTCGGCTTCCTCACGGTGCCTCCATCGTTGTTGGTCTCATTGGTATTTCCCCGATCAGCGTTGATCTGGGCAATAATTGTGGAATAGCATTGGCAATTTGGTGTGCCACCAGGTGGCGATCCTCTCGTCATTTCTCCTGGTGGGCATTATCCCCATGTGGTGTCCTGGCGGCGTGGTGATTGGTTCCTGCCTCGGGTAGGAACTCTTCTTCCCGTACGAACTCCACGTCGTGGCGGCATTCTGCTAGTAACATAGATAAGTCTGTTTAGTATCTCATAAGTTTTTGTTTCTTGGTCACATTGTATCTCATAATTCCTATTACGTTCTACAATCACACACTCAAGTTTCATTCAAAGCATACAATAATAAGTATCATTATAGAGTATCAATCACAAAGCATAAAAATGCACGTTTTTTAAAAAACAATTACCCTGCAAAAGTTGAATTATAATCAATTGTTTCATAGACAAATTCAAACACGAGTTAACCCATACATAGTAAGTAGTGTCGTTGTTTCACAAATTGGAAGGTGTCATCACCCCCATAAATAGAAATTGTTTTCAAATAGATAATAAATTGCTTCTTAGTAGTTTTGGCAGCCTACTGCCATACATCCTAAGTACTAGCCTATCACCCTGCCACTTCTTCTTCAACCAACCGAACCATCCCGTGCTCTTCTTCCTCTGCTCTTGCTCCAGGCGTGACGTTGTGAGTTGCCATCATGCTTGGAATTGGGCAGATTGAGAGGTCCGCGTGGCTTGCTGTAACGTCAGTTATGGCGCTGGAGGTTTCAGTATTTCGCTCAAGGTAGGGTCGGAGGACCAAAGTCACTAGCCCGCCGGCTAGACTGAGAGTGCTGGTCTCCAGCGAACACGCTAGGGCCATCATACAGGCTATGCCTGGGTGGCATCCAATACTCATCACGAGATAGACGTCCAGGTGGCGCGAGCATAGAAGGCGCTGGTGTAGGGTCCTGGTATGAGGAGGTGGAGGGGGAGGCATCCTGAATGAAACAGAAGGACCTGGCCTAGCACTCTTCCTAGGCTGAGTAACTACACGGGTACCCCCGCTCCTAATGGGTGGGATAGGGAGAGAGCGGGAGCTGCTACATGGTGGTGAGTTGGAGCGCGTTCGGCTCCTAGCAGGTGATGTGGGTGATGACTCTCGGATGGCTCAGTGTCATCGGAAGTCGCGGATAGCCACCCTGGGTGTCCACACCCTGTAGGTATGCCTCATACTCAGTTTGGGGCTTCCTCCTTAGTGTCCCAACAGGGGCAGTCCCTCAACTGGATGCGCGGGTGCCTTACCTCTTTCGGCCATGATGTGATTGTCCTGTAAAACAGTCATGAGTAATTTTGTCTCAAGCTCATGATCATAGTAATAGCAGTGTTTCTCATAGAGTTTGCATCCACTAGTAATTTCATCAGTAAGCAGTAATAACCCATAGAAGTGTATCAATGAAACAGTATCAGTAAGCAATATATCGCATAAGTTCAATTAATTCTTAACTTGGCTATGTTAAGAGTATTCCTTAAGTCAGATCTAATCCAAAGGTCGTACTTAGGCTTTGTACTGGAATTTAGCGGTCCGATAAATTCATGATTACATTGATCAAGTGTAATCATCAATTTATCCAACCCGCTTACCCCAACATTACCCAAGCAAGGATAGTCCTACAGTCTCAGGGTTGTAGCCTAGGGTCCTAAGGTATTCCCGATTTCTCTACAACCTGTGGCTCTGATACCAATCTGTCACACCCGGGCCCAAGGAGGGTGGGACGTCGCAGACTAGCAACAACGTGGCAGCGGAAGCAGACCATCATAAGAGCACACAAGTAGAGAAAAATCACATGGCATTACAATAGCTAAAAAAAATCCGGGACTAAACAGCTTAGCCCGGTTACATCAATGTTTTCATGTCAAAGGTACATAATTATAGTGTCATTCCTAACAAATTGTTCAAAAGTTTTACATAAGGTCCATAATGCCACGAAGTCGGGATACTAGGTCGTCCAAGCATCCTCTAAACAAGCTAGGTCTCCATCATATGTTACCTGAAACATGCTCAAAAAGAAGAAGTGTCAACTAAAAAGTTGGTGAGTTCAAGTGGTTTCGTTTAGAGAAATAAAAGAGTCTCATAAAGTTCGTATATCAAAGTATTATATTAGGATATATGTCGTGGGATCACAACCAACCCTGCACTCAGTCCCGGCTTGCCTCTTCTAAAGTTATGTTATACCGGTTAACCCCGCAGGGAGAAGCTGAGCCCCATAGCATGTGGACCGTACTTGCCAGTAAGGTCCACGTTGTTTCTTATAAAACCTGTCACATGCCACAACGACCCTTTCGGATCTCCAGTGGGGGTACCTCCCTGTAGCGGGAGCCACTGTGTGTGGGGGATTCCCCAAATAGATCTATCCACAAACAAGCGGTTCACAGAAGAATTAATGATTGTGATTCATGTATCAGCAGGTATCAACAAGTCCACAACATAGCATTTTATATAATATCACAAATAATAGTTTCAGCTTTAAAAATAAAAATAGAGCATGCTTCATCCCCAAAAACTTAAAATAAAAGGGGACACGAGAACTCACCTTGATATCAGACAGGATGCACAAACAGATAGTTTTAAGTCCTAGCACCCTATAATCATAATTCAAGCAATAAGCTATAGATTCCTAATTATTAGAACATAATTTGGTGGCAATTATAGTGAGGGCGTTCATGCCTTTGTTTCTTTAGACTTTGTGTCAAAAGTTTCCTTTTTAGGAAAGTTAAGGTTTTAGCGTGTGTACTTCGGGTTTCATGGTTCTTATAAGTCTGTTATCGTATGAATAAGCCTAATACTAGTTTCTGGCCGTAAAGTTACTGAAATTCTGCAAAAATGCAGAATTACACTTTTGGCCCCTCAAGTTTCAAAATTGACATTTTCTACCCCATAGTTCGTCTTTTTACCATTTTTAACCCCTAATATTTTCGTAAGCTCTTTAATGCCTATGTGAACCTGTTTTAACCCCAAAATATCAGACCCTATTTGGTGATATTAAAACACAATTTATGGTTTCCGGGTAATTCGACTTTTGTAAATAAATTCATAAAAATTGCATATTAACCTGAAAATTCCCCAGATTCGGTTTCTATTTCTGAAATAATTATTCTAAGTCCTGAAAATTCTTAGAGTCTAAGTTGTTCAAGTTATGGCTCGTTTCTTGGGTTATTTCCATATTTCGGGTCATCCAACTTGTGTATACTAGCTTTGGCATCCTTTACTAAACTTTCCAAGTTGACTCTCTAAGTATTCTATGCTCTAACTTACTGAAATATGCCCTTAAATCTTGGTTTCGCATGAATACTTACTAAGATCGGGTGTCTGCCCTATTTACACTATTGTAAATATCACATTTACCCTCCCAACCACTTTTATATCATTTGTAACTTAAATTTCAGAAGTATAGGTATATATTTGGGTGTTTGTTTCATTGTTTAGGCAGGTTTACAAGGTTTATATATATAAATATACGGTTGGGTGTGGCTTGAACACATAATATGAGGATATACAAGGTAGAATCCTTGTATATCGACCTTAGGTTTGTGGGTTTACAGGAGTGTACCTCGTACGCGGATTAATATCCAAAGAGGATGAGGTTCGGGGCTGAGAATCTCCTGTTAGACAGTGCGAATGATAGTTGTAATAAGATAGTGGTGTAGACATTAAGGTTTTTGTAAATGGGAGTTCATTGACACTTACCAAATAACCGGTTAGAAAGCTAGGATGAGCACAAGATCTTCGAGAGACGGCTGGAAATGTTGTAGTTCTTCGGATTGTAGAGATGAACAAGAATTTTTTTGTGTGTGTGCTCTCGGTTGAGAGGAAATGAGAGAAAGAGTAGAGAGGATCCGAGAGATAGAAGATGAGAGATATAAAACAAAAATGGGTCTTTGCATGTATAGGAAAGTGGGAAAGAGGTTGAGTGTGGGAGTGGGTTATGGGGTTTCGCAGAATCCAGTGGGTTGGTGGGTTTGGGCGGCCATGCATAATTGTTTTATTTATTTTATTTTTGTTTGTATTTTGTTATTGTTTTTGTTTGTTATCCGCGGTTGTGGATGAGTTTATTTTTCCGAAATTGTTTTAAGTGTGGAACACTTTATTTGTTTCTTAATAATCATTCGAATGATTGTTTTCTATATAGGAATAAGTTTCTACCTTGTAAAAATTTCATAATGGATATAAAATAAGTGTGGAAAAATAATCAGGAGTTAAATATATACACGAAAATACAAGAAAAATTCTAGGCGTATTACCACTGTTTAGGCGTATGACAACTGTTGGGCGTATAACACTGTTGGGCGTATAACCACTGTTGGTCGTTTTACCACTGTTGGCCGTATTAGCATTGTTGGTCGTTTTACCACTGTTGGCCGTATTAGCATTGTTGGTCGTTTTAGGGCCGCTGAAACGACCAGGACTTGGTCGCGGGGGCATTTTTCCAGGCTTATAAGTACTGTTAGACACATGAGCGCAACACTTAGCCATTTTCCAGCAACTCCTAGACACATGAGCACTGTTCATGCGTATGACTTGGAAAATTCCCACATCCTTCGGTAAGGGTCGAGGAGGGTTGTTACACATACATACATACATACGTACGTACGTACGTACGTACGTACATACATGCATACATACATACATACATACATACATACATACATACATACATACATATACATACATACATACGTACGTACATACGTACACATACATACATACATACGTACATACGTACATACATACATACATACGTACATACATACATACAAACATACATACATACATACATACATACATACATACGTACATACATACGTACATACATACGTACATACATACGTACCACATACGTACATACATACGTACGTACATACGTACGTACATACGTACGTACATACGTACGTACATACGTACGTACATACGTACATACGTACGTGCATACATACGTACATACATACGTACATACATACGTACATACATACATACATACATACGTACATACATACGTATATATATATATTTTTTCAAATTACTCAAAAAAAGGGCGAAACTTTGGGCGAAACTATAGTTTCGCCAAGCAAAACTACACTTTCGCCAGCAGTCGTGCTCGTTCAGGAGTAATCTGTATACCAGGGTGAAACCATAGATTCGCTACCAGCAAAACTAGGTGGTATATACTACCTCAGTCAAGTTTCAGAACTCATTTGTTCGAAAATAGCAAAACCAAGTTTCTCTCGCCAACTGTCGGCGAAATTCATTCTGTGTTGTTGTTTGATGAAATTGTGTGTTGCTTTTTTATTAGGTGTGTAGGGCGAACGTGATCTTAGCTTGAATCAGTTGGTTATCGACTGAAAATGTTTAATAAGATTGATTCGCTTAAGTTAAAAGTTACAATTTCTCTGGAAACTGTGAGATGCTTTAGTGAAACTGAATGATAGTTCACTGTTTCGAGCGAAACTGTGCAGTTGTGCTGTCCAAGCACGACAGTTTCGTCGGGACATTTTTTAGCGAAACTATTGATTAACCGTCTTGGATTCCTGAGTTTAATTTTAAGCAAAACTAATTGCGAAACCCAGTCTCTCTTAGGCGAACTTACTAAATAATTAATCAGCGATACTAATTTAAACCTAATAATTATAACTCAATGCTGATGACTCAGCAAATCTAGGTTTTAGACTAAGCGAATCTATGATTTCTTGATAGGGAAACTAATTGTTTCGCCAAGCGAAACTAACTATTTCGCCAAGCGAAACTATAGTTTCGCTGCCAGCGAAACTATAGTTTCGCTGCCAGCAAAACTAGCCAAAATCTTCTTTTTATAATTGTTTTGTGTATTTATTTTATATATTCTTTTCTTTAATCTTTGTGTATTTCCTTTTCAGTTTTTATGGAGAACTTAAAGTTTGACGATAAGTTCAACATCGTGGCTCTGCTTGACGATAGGAATCCAAAGGCCACAGGATTTAGAGATTGCATTAGATGGTTGAGGCCATCCCCAATTTTTTATACCGTTTCTCACATGCCGACCATATACGATATCCACGTAAGAGACTTCTGGAGATCAGCGGAGTATGATGTTGGATCAGTCCCCAACTGGATAGTGTCTATAATCAAAGGGCAAGACATCATCATCACAACTCATACTATTTCCTTGGTACTATGACTAGAGGATGTCTGTGGCCCTAAGGTGGTGTTGTCTAATAGCCAAGTCTTAGAGGCTTTCAGAAGTGTTGGGTATGAGGGGCCCCTGTTTGGCTCAAAGAAGGAAATTAAGAAATCTCTTCTTTCTAAAGAATGGAGATACATAGCTCATGTCTTTATCATATGTCTAAACATTCACTGGGCAAGGGCCATGATTATTTTCTGCAAGGCGTAAAAGGCAAATATTGCAAAACTCATCTTTGATTAAAAGGAGAAGAGAAGTAAGAGATGGTTAAGGAGCAAAGTGAAGCTACTAATGTTTCTGAAAGAAGAACAAAACATAGACAACAGACTTTCACAGAACAAGCCGGAAGGAATGATGCCCGATCTGATCTTGATCAGGACGTGATCAGAAACGTCAATGCATCTTTGGCAAATAAGTTGAGCATGATTAAGACCAAGCTGGTCAATCATAAGATACGAGAGAAGGAGAAGGATGTTGTGATTGATGGATTGAAGAAAATAGTTGTGGATCAGCAAGACTTGATCAAGACAATCTTCAAAGAGCTAAATGAATTAAAGGCAGTGGCTGGCCTGCCCAATTAAAGATCTGAAGAAGAACTGAAAGATCTGACTGACATCTCCAAGTATGAATTCCTCAATGTTGGGGGTTTATCATAAAAGGTAGGAGAGGGCCCAAGTGGAGCTGCTGACACTAGATATGATGGTTCTAAGAAGTAGGTAAGGAGGATGTTGATGCTAATATAAATCAGACTACTGAGGTTGGTGGTGAGGGTACTAAGAGCAGTGGTGTAGAGAAGATGTGGATGTAAGTGGAATCAGAAAATCAGAGGCTGAATTTAATTTGAAGTTTGATGTGGATCGTGACTTGGTTGGTAAGGAGGTGAATGTGAATCAGGGAACAAAAGAGAAAGAGAAAGAGCCTGATAGGAGGTTGATGATGAGAAGAAGAGGATGATGAGCAGCTGATTGACTATAGCTTTGAGCCGTAATACTATGAAGTAGATCAGAGGTCGGTAACCTATGTGGCTCAGCGAGGGTCAACAGAAGATGATGTCATTGAGCTGGATCAGCAAGATTGGTTTAAGAAGGAGAAGGAGCCTGAGGAGATAACACCCTTATTCCAAAACATACAAGAAGCCAGCAAGAAGGATGCTGATAAGAAGATCATTAGTTGGAAGTACAATGCTGAGCTTAAACTGTTTATGGTTAAGAGGAGGGGTGGAAAGATATACTATTTGAATAAGAGGAAGGCATTAAAGACCTTGCCCATATGAGACTTGAGAAGATAAGATGAGATCCCATTGATAATGCTGATGCCAGTGAAAGGGCAATGTTGTTGGAAAAAGAGATTCAAAGGGGCTGAAAGATAACTTTGAAGCTTTTGGATACATGAATCCTGAGAGAAGGATGTCTAAGAAGGACCTGGATTGGGCCATAGGCAAAGGAAAGATCGTGTTAAAACTAAAGCCTGCAAAGACTGTCAATCGAGTACGTGTGCCCAATCCACTTCTCCCTATGCTGAATGACTTTGTCAAGTGGTTCTATGACAACAATACTAGGGAAGCTGTCATAAGGATAAAAGGGGATCAGGAGATCAAATTATTTGATCCGATTGAAGTGTTCTTGTTTGGCGATGAATATTTGAAGATCTTATATGAAAAATCACATCAAGGTAGGAGCCGGAGCTGACACAAGAACTGAGACCAGTCTCTTTATAAGAGTGGCTAACAAGGCTAGAGGGGTAAGGGCTGAAGTCAGGGAGCTTATACAGAAGGTGATCCAAGCTGACAAAATAAGAATGGACCTGCAGGACTTAGCCAAGCAATTTTCACAAGCAAGTGCACATGCCGAGGATGATGTGATTGGAAAGGCTGGAGCTAATAAAGAAGCAGTATAAAAATCCAATGAAGATGAAGGTCAAGGGGGAGACCAGACTGGAGCTTAAATGGAGAATCAAGATCAAGCCGGTGAGATCCAACCTAGGGTGAGTATTGAGGATCAAGTATAGGTTGGACTCATATTAGTTAGTTTTTTTATTTTGGTTTATTGTAATAGGTCTAATGTCAGTTTATCCTTTGTATGTAATTAGTAATTAGTTTTAGTTTTTGTAATAGTTTCACTAACCCAGCAAAACTACCAGTGAAACTATAGTTTTGCTGGTAGTCAGCTAACTTAGGTCACCCGGCAAACTGAGTTTCACAGCCGGGTGAATCTAGGCTGTTGGTCAGGATAGTTTCGCTACCCAACGAAACTATCTGTGAAACTAGCGTATGTATATATATGTAAATTGTAATCGGTTTGTGTATGTTTCGCATAACCCTAGTTCAGAATATACTCTTGCATTACTCATATTATTGTGTTTGTTTGGATGGAATCATTTGTTTATCTTCTTTGAGCCTCGTTTGATTTCAAAATAGTTTTACATTGAAACACTTATCATAGATTTTTATTTGGATTGCATCTCAGTGGGATTTGTGTTCATATTACATCATTTGCACTACTTTTCGATCATCAATGGACCAATAAAGGTAGCCACATGAAATTCCAGGTGACTAACCTAGAGACTAAATTAGTGTAATTTTGTGACAATGTGTGCACCCTTTGTTGCAGACCCTCATCATGGGGATGAGAGAAAATAATCAAAGTCAGCTCCCTCACCACTAGATATTGGTTCTTGGGCTCTAGATTTCCCCTGCACCATGATAGCGTCAAGAGAAATGTCAATGGGCTGGGTTGTCATGATTAAGGTCTTAATGATGTAGTCACTTTTTAAAGTGAGAGTATCTTCCATATGGACTTCCTGAACATGTTTAGGAGAGTTCACTTTAGTTGGAGTTGAATGATGTAGGCTAATATGGGAGTTAAGGAGCCCTCATCTTTCCTTGAGTAGGGGAAGAGAAGAGAGACTCATGGTACTCACTAAATCCCATATCCTAATCATCACAGAATTGGAGGTCAAGGATTGGTTGGTTTAAGTCTAGAGGCTGGGGATGGTAACTTTCCCATGAAGGTTCAACTGAGTTTTGAGACTCAGAATGAGGGCTTAGGATGGGGTAATGAGTATCAGGTTGAGCATAAGGAACCTCAACACTAATTAATGAAGTGATGGATGTGGTATGCTTCTCAAAGGAAGTGGCAGCTCTTGGTTCTACTTCCTCCTGTATGGGTGAGTGTATGGGGGCCTGCTTAATTTGAATAGGCTAAGTAGGCTTCTCTTGGATTTTTTGTGGCAGGTGATGGTTATTTTTCGATGTGCGGGTGGTGAAGATGATGAAGGTGTGGGTTCAACATTGGCTGGTGCTGCAAGTTGTACCTTGAATAGGGAGCTCTAACATTTTTTGGACCAGGGCTGTTTCTACCCCTGAAAAACTAACAGTGGTTTTTCTTATGATCTTGAAAAGATTCTAGGCTTCATCTATCTGAGTTTTAGAGTGCCACTTGTTCCCCTCAAATGTGAGCCCAGTTCATAGTTAAGAATATGCTAAACATATCTAGGGAACATGTCATCCTCTGAAGAGTCTAAGTTAGCAAGCAAGTTTATGTAAACAAACTGAGAGTACTTGAACTTGACCCCTTGGACCATCCTATGGACTATGCAGGATATGATTTTAGGAAATTGATCCCATCCCCCATGTTTGTTTAATAAAGAGTGGATTATAACATGAAGGAGGTACTTCTATTGGAAGAAGACCTTACCCTTCTTGAAGGTCCTCACACTGTAGTCCCCTTCATAGCCCATCAGCCTGAATGATCCATTGACAACTTCTTTGGGAAAGGAGAGTTCTCCTTCTTTATCATCCAGCCTCAGATGAGTGTGATGGTGGTTGGGGTGATGAAAACAGTCTTCCCTGCACTATGGCAGACAGTGCCTTCTCATCCTCCAAGATGTCCTCTTGGCAGGTCCTCCAGAAATCCAGTAGTTCTTTATATAGTGGAGGGTCTATTTTGCAGGTGGTGAGGTATGATGATTGAGAAATAAAGCGGGAAATGTTTAAGAAACCAGGATCTTTCTCAAACAACATCAAAGCAACCTCGTTGTGTTGCTTGTGTAGGTGCATAGAGAATTTTAGCTAGTTTTGGGGCTCAAGGTTGACAATTTTGTGAAGCTTAAGCAAGAAGAAAGTGAACAAAACAATGGTTTATGGGTGATTTAGGGTTAGAAGATTTGTAGATGAAAAGGAGGTAGTGAGAGGGAGACACATTGAAAAAGGTATTTATATGCTTAGATATGAGTCAATGTTATTGAAAAACAATAAACTTTGAAATCTGGATGTCGGTCCTACATCTGAAAAAGTGCCCAAAAAGGTTAGAAATAGAAAATCATCCGAAGGTAATTTTTCTTCGAAAGTTTTTTTGAGAAAACTTCCGAAGCCAATCTTGACTTCAGAAAATAGTCCTTTGTTTGACAAGAATCGCTTCGGAAGAAATATACTTAGAGGAATTTTGCTTCCAAGACATATTAGTTTCGAAAGATATTAAACTTCAGAAGTTTTCTTCAAAGGATAAATAAAGCTTCCGATACTTAATTGCTTTCAGAAGAAAGTTGTCCTTCTAAGCATATAAGTACTTATAAGCATATTTAAGGTTTGGAAGACATAATAGAATTTCTTCCAAAGTTAAATTTCTTACTAAGTAGTTATTAGCTTTAAAGACATAAGTTTCTTTTGAAGTCAATTTAAAGTCTTCCGAAAGAAAATATATCTTTAATTCTTAGAATTCTAAAGAATATCAGTTAGAAAAATTTTCTTCCACGATAAACAGAGCTTATATGACTGATAATTTAGACAATATTAAAGACACACTTATTTGAAAAAAATTGAAATTTTTTTAAGAAAATTTACTCAATGTTAATCATGCTAATATGTGATACAAGTTATTTAAATTTTATTCATCAAAAGATTTTGATAACAAATTAGCATATTGTTCATTTATGTTAAATTTGACCAGTTTTATCAATCCATTTTCAAAATTATCTCTTATCAAATGATATCTGATGTTGATGTGTTTTGTCTTTGAGTGTTGCACATGATTCTCTGTAATAGAGATAGCACTGTTGTTGTCTATATGGATAGGAGTCTATTTGAAGTTGAATCCATAGTTTATCATCTTATTCTAAATCCAAAGCACTTGACCACAACAGCTTGCAGCAGCAATGCATTTACATTTAGCAGTTGATGTAGACACACATGATTGTTTCTTGTATTGCCATGAGATTATCCTTCCACGAAGGAATTGACATCCCCAAGATAAAGACTTTACAGTCATGTTGCAACAACCATAGTCACTATCCATATATGCGTACATATTAAAGTAAGAGTTCTTTATATACCAAAGTCCTAACTTGGTAGCACCTTTGATGTATCTAAGAATCCTCTTGACAGTAACTAGGTGTGACATCTTAGGGTTGGATCGATATCTTACATATATACATGTGAAAAACATGATATGAGGCATGCTAGCTGTGAGGTACATAAGAGACCAATCATAGCCCTATAAAGATGTCCATTAACATACTCCCCCTCAAGATCAGGTCCTAGGGAGTGGTTTTTGGCTATGGGAGTCTTAGCTACCTTATACTCAGTCAGATGAAATATGACTAGTATGTATTGTACATACTTTGACTGGTTTATGAAGATGCCATTATCAACCTACTTCACTTGAATTCTTAGAAATAAATTAAGTTCCCCCATGGCACTTATTTTAAATCTATTCTTCATCAGCTTCTCAAACTCTTTGCAGAGCTTTTGATTAGTTGGCCTAAAGATGACATCATATACTTAAACTTGAACTAGCATCAACTCATTTCGTGTTCCTTTGATGAAGAGTGTGCTGTCAATATTACCTTTTGTAGCCATGTTAGACTAGGTACTGTGACAGTGTCTCGTACCACTTTCTTGGAGCTTGATGCAGCCCATATAGAGCTTTATCAAGCTTGCAGACATAATCAGGATGATCTGGGTCTGTAAAATTAGGTGGTTTCTTGACATACACTTTGTCATCTATCACCCAATATAAAAATGCACACTTGACATCAAGATGATAGACCTTAAAATCCTTAGATGCAGCAAAAGCAAGGAATATCCTAATAGCTTCAAGTGTGCCACAGGAGCAAATACATCTTTGTAGTCAATCCCTTCTTCTTGAGTGTACCCTTAAACAACTAGTCTTGTTTTTTTCTTGATGACAAGCCTTCTATCATCAGCATATCAGCATACTTATCAAGTGAAAATTGATCCATAGAGTGTGTGACATCATTGATGTTGTCTTTAATGGATTGGTTATTAGCATCAATGTGTACTTGATCACTATTACCATCTCCATCTCCTCCTACATTGGAAGTCCCTTTATTTGAGTCTTGTGCCTTATTGATGGAATTTATAGGCACCTCAGATGTATCAGCTAAAGAGTTTGTCATGGTTGTACTAACACGGTTTCTATTTGTAGGGATAGTTACCACTGAACTTAAGGAGTTCTATCATTTGGTCTTCCAACTCAAATTTGGGTCAGGATCTTCTGCGGGTATGTTACCTATAGATCCTGAAACATATTCATAAGATTTGTTAAAACAGTTGGTAACTAAATCAAGATCAAATAGCCGATCAGGACCAGAACCTTTCATACAGGGAGTGTGTTCATTAAAGGTCACATTGGGTGACTTCTCAACTACTTTGGTTCTGAGATTGTATACTATATAACCCTTAGCTTGGGAGGAGTATCCAATTAAGTGTCCATCATTTGCTTTCTCAGTAAATCCAACTATATAATCTTTGGTATTCAAGATGGTGCAAGGACATCCAAATGACCTGAGAAAACCAATGAAAGGTATCATTTTCTGCCACAGTTCATAAGGAGTATTACCATGAGTTTTAACTACTAAAACTCTATTCGACATATAGCAAACAGTGTTGACTGCCTCTGCCCATAAGGTGATGGGCAGTTTAGAGTCAGAGAGCATGGTTCTTGTAGCCTCTATAAGTGTCCAATTTCTCCTTTCAGCAACACCATTTTGTTGAGGAGTTCTAGGAGCACTGTATTGTCTTGTAATACCCTTTTCATCACAAAATGTATCAATGACTTGGTTCTTGAATTAAGTTCCTTGATCATATCTTATGATCTTAACCTTGTGATCAAACTGATTCTTAATTTTTAGAATGAAAGACTTTAAGATTTCAGGGTCTTATCCTTACTTCTAAGAAAAAAGACCCACGTATATCTTGTGAAATCATCTATGATCACAAGGTAGTATGAATTTCTTCCTAAACTCATTACACTTGTTGGGCCAAAGAGAAGCATGTGTAATAAGTGTAGGGGAGTAGTGATGGAATTCATTTCCTTTGTCTTGTGAGACACGTTGTGTTGCTTTCCTTTCAGACATGCAACACAATGGTCATCACTTATAAACTCTTTATTTGGCGTTCTAGTTACCAAATCATCTTTAACTAATTTATTCATGTTCTTAATGTTTACATGGCACATTCTTTTGTGCCAAAGAAAAGACTCATCACTATTAGCTTTAGATAGAAAGCAAGAAACTTCTCCTGATGGTGAGCTTTTCTACAAGTCCATATAATACATGTTCCTTTTCTTAGGGGCTCTAAGCGGGCTATACTCTTGAGGAATGACCACCCGGGCTTGAGAACAATGCACTCAGATTCAGTGAAGAACATGTTATGTCTCTGGTAATGAAATTAAGATACATTCAAAAGATTATACTCAAGCTCTTTAACATAGTTTACATTCTCCATGCTGAGCTTATAGTTTGTGACCTTGCCTCTACGAGTAATGTAACCACTTGACTCTCCTACAAAAGCAACTATCCTTCCATCAATTTTCTCAAAGTCTTGAAGCAAAGTGTCATTGCCTGTCATGTGCCCGGAACAACCACTGTCAATTATCCACAAATTTCTCTTGGTCTCTAGTTGTTCCTGTATAAAAAGATATGGTTAGTTACATTTAGAAACCTAGGCCATGTTGGTCTTGGGTTCATCAAGCTGAACTAAAGAGAGAATAACAGTTATCGATCCTATATGCAAGCTTTGAGGATCATTTGTTGTTGTTGATGAAGAAACTTTAGTCACATAGCCTTCCTTCATCTTCCACACCATCTTTGGAAGACTAGACTTGGCTTTAAAAACTTTAGAAGTTTTAATGACTTTGAAAGTTTTGGAGACTAAACATTCAGAAGCTTTTGCATCCACTGCAACTAACTTTAGTGCTTTGGAAGCATTCCTTTCTTTCAAGACCAAATTTTCTTCCGAAGACAGTTTTTCACCTATCTTCATATTGTTCACCTTAGAGCTTCCAAAGGAAAGTGATTTTCCTTTTGAGGCTATTTCTTCTTCTTCTTCTCAGAAATTTCCTTCTTGGTTAGTCGTGTCTTACCCACTGATGCCACTAGGGGATTTCTCATATCCCCTAACCATTGGAGGGGTTGTAGATCACTATACTGGCCAAACACAAACATTAGTGCTTGGGCACTTAGCATGGGCCAGAACCAATTGCTCCCGCTTACTCAGGCCATACCAATGGGGTGCCTATTTCATCATTCTTATCATCAACCGCCCTAGCTCAGTTTATAACCACCCATGATCACTCAACATTTGTCTAACCAACACCTATTACCTTCTACTTTGTTTCCCGGCCCTTATTGATCTTTAGCATTGCTAAACCACCCGTAATATTCTTACACCTAATTTCGTCCCCAGCCGTTCAACCTATGGAAGATAGCAAGAAAAAAGATGACTTGTCTCGGCCAAATGTGCCAAAACTCTCACACTAAGATCTCCCTAAGAATCGTAAACTTTAAGTTCCCTCTAAAAACAAAGATGCCCAGCAATGTCAAGACTTATGACGATCTTGCCGATCCTTAATACCATCTAGAATTATTTTCAAGGGCATCCCAGGTAGAACATTGGTCCATGCCAATTTGGTGCCATATGTTTGTCCAAACTCTGGTAGGGCAGGCAAGGCTGTGGTTCAACAATCTTTAACAATCTAATACCTAGTAGCATCAATTCCTTTGAAGACCTTAGCCGAAGCTTCCTTAACAATTTCAGGCAACAAAAGTGATACACCAAGAACCCGGGAGAGCTACATCACATTAAGCACCGAGAAGATGAGGACCTGATGGACTTCATGGAACAATACAAGTTAGAGGGTCTTAGCATTAGTGGGGCAACGGAGCAGATGCATATAGCTGTATTTATGCATGGGGAGAGGCCTCGAAAACTTATCAAAGAACTCAATTGACACATCTCGAAGACAATGGAGGATGCCAGGGAAAGAGTCAAATCATTCTTAAGAGGAGGAGCAAAATGTCAATTAGGTCAAAAAAAGTAGGAGCCCAAACTGGAAGAATCCAGGACATCTTGGCAGGCAAGGAAATCCACGCTTGCAACACTTTTTGGAAAGGTGATCTTACTATACAAGTCACGAGAGTCGAAGGCCTTATGAAATAATCATACACTCAAAGCCTAGATATCAGATAGAAGAGGAAAAAACATGATCGGTATAGTTCAAGGCCTTGACAAAGTCACCACAGGAGATATTGGCGAAAGAGGAGGCTAGGTTCAATTTTCGGCCACCCAAACCCATAGGCAAAAAAAACGGATGACAGAAATTATCATAAGTATTGTGATTTCCATGGAGACGTGGGTCATTACACGAACGACTGCTTTCAGCTAAAAAAATGAATTGAAGCCGCCGTACGATCAGGAGAACTAGCACACCTCATAAAAGACATCAACGATAAAGAAACCACACTCAGTGAAGCGAGAAAAGGAGAAAGATAAAGGCAAAGGAAAAGAAATTATGATGGTGGCAAAAAATATGACAAGTTTCAAAGGCAAGACAAGCTTGAGGCCTGCTAAAGGAGGGATTAGAAAAGAAATAAGTTCCCCGCCTATACGGCACGCCAGCGCGATGGTGACCTCCATGGTCATTGAGGCAAATATTGAAGGGTGCAAGGTTAACCGAGTATATCTGGATGGGGGAACTGCCACATAAATCATGGATGCGGTTGTGCGTGACCGAATGACATCTTCCACTACTCCCCTAGTAGGATTCTCCGCAAACATGTACTACCTATAAGAGAAATAACCTTGTGTGTTAAGCTTGGTGAAGGCCACCTGACAAGGGAGGAAAGGTCAACCTTCATGGTAATTCGTTCTCCTTTTAAGTATAATATGGTAATCGGAGGCCCGGAATACGTGCCTTCCATGCGGTAGTCTCCACAGCGTATGCGATGATGAAGTTTCCAACAAAAGAAGGGATAGAAACGACACGACCATCATAGTATCACCTAGTAGAGACATCAGGATATGAGGATTTGTCGCAAGAAGGAAAGTTGATGATTCTTGAAGATCATCCTGAGCAGACAGTAACAATAGGGCAAGGATTGAGCAGGCCTTGCCAGGAGATACTGGCGAACCTACTACGCTCTAGCATAGATGTATTTGTATGGTCACCTGCTGACATGACTGGTCCCCATACACATTGCGGAGGGCATAAGTTAAATATCTCCGCTAAAGAAATACTAGTAGTTCAAAAGAAGAAAATCTTGGCCCAGAAAGAAGTTTAGTTGTGTGCGCTGAAGTTGAAAAATTAGTGGCAGCTGGGATCGTGAGGGAAGTAAACTATCACACATGGGTCGTAAACCCAGTCATGGACAAAAAGTCAGATGGCAGTTGGTGGATGGGCATCGATTTCAAGGACTTGAATCGCGCATGCCCAAAGGATTGCTATCCTTTACCCAAGATCGATCTAAAGGTCGATTCCCTATCTGGTTTTAACCTAAAATGTTATTTAGACGCATACAAGGGCTATCAACAGATTAAGATGACGAGGGACGATGAGGAGAAAATGGCTTTCCGTACAACCCAAGGGGTATTTTGTTACAAAAAATTCCTTTTGGTTTGAAAAACGTAGGGGCCACCTATCAATGACTAATTGACAAGGCATTCAAACCCTAATTGGGACAAAACATGTAAGCCTATGTAGATGACCTGGTGATAAAAAATCTAGATGAAGAGGCAATGCTAAAAGATATAGAAGAAACATTTGCAAATTTATGAAAAATCAACATGAAGCTCAACCAGGGAAATTGCTCATTCAGGCTGAAAGAAGGGAAGTTTTTAGGGCATCTGATTAATGAACATTGTATCAAAGCTAGCCCAGACATGATAAAGGCAATACAAGACTTACGATCGCTGAGTTCTAAGAAGGAAGTTTAGAGTTTGAGTGGCAAGTTGGCAACCCTAAATTTCCTCTCCAAATCAGCAGAGCGATCCCTGCCAGTTTTCAAAACCCTGTAGGGATGCTCGGCAAAGAAAGATTTCCAGGGGACCAAAGACACTGAAGAAGCCTTTTAAGAGATGAAGGAATACGTCTCTAGGATACCATGAGTGGTATCCACTAGTAAAAAAGAACCTCTAGAAATTTACCTAGCTGTAGGAGACAAAGTAGTTAGCATAGTTGTCATAGTTAAAAGGGGAGGTTGCTAGCTCACAGTATACTTCGTTAGTAAGGCTCTCAAGGAGGCTGAAGCTAGATACACTGTAGTAAATAAATCAAGGCTTGATTTGGTACACACAACAAGGAGGTTAAGAAGCTATTTCCAGGCACACCTGATGCATATCTTGACGAACCTGCCCACCCGAGAGGTTCTAGCAAGGTCCGAAGTATCGGGAAGGCTAGCGAAATAGGCTGTAGAACTAGGAGAACAAGGACTCACATACTCCCCCAGAACAACAATAAAAGGGCAGGTACTCGCAGATTTCATGGTAGAAACAAAACTGGTGGACGAACAGGAGGTCAACCAAGGGGAATGTACGACTAGAATGGCACCTCTATAACGATGGAGCCTCAAACACCGAAGGTAGGAGCAGGTTTGGTGTTAATCAGTCCTAAGGGAATTGAAATGACGTACGTTTTGCAACTTAATTTCAAAAGAACCAACAATGAAGTAGAGTACGAGCTCTCCACGCTGGCTTATGCCTAGTCACCCAGTTCAAGGTTTCACACCTACAAGTATTTGTTTAATCACTATTAGTAGCAAGCCAAGTAAACAATCAATATGAATGTGTAATCACGCAAATATGAAGAACGCAAAACAAAAAGGTGGACGCCTTGTCGAAACTAGCATCCTTAGCCTTCGCCCACTTAACAAAGAAGGCACTGGTGGAAGTATTGGAACAAAGCTCTATCAAGGAACTGTAGGTAAACAATGTCATGAAAGAGGAATGCATTACATGGATGACACCCATGTAGAATTACCTGCTAACAACATCTTGCAAGACAACGAAGAGGAGGCAAGACGATTGTGGCTGAAGTCAACGGGATATGTTCTCCAAGATGGAAAGCTCTATAAAAATTCATACTTGTCTCCCTTACTATGTTGTGTAGGTCCCACACAAATCAATTATATCATAAGGGAAATACACATGGGCATTTGTGGCACCCATGCGGGCCCAAGGACAGTGGTAGCAAAAATCATGAACACAAGGTACTATTGGCCAATGATACATAAAGACGCAAAGCTCGAAATACAACGGTGTGAATCATGCCAATTAGACATGCCTGTCGGAAAGAAACCGAAGCACAACCTCATGACATCTCGTCTACCTAGCCATTCTACAAATGGGGAATGTACATTGTAGGTCCCTTTCTCGAAGCTGTAGGCAGAGTCAAGTTTTTGTTAATAGTAGCCCAATATTTCACCAAATGGCCAGAGGTGAAGCCTCTCACATCTATGACTAGCAAGCAAGTGATTAAGTTTTGCTGGGAAAACATAGTATGCAGGTGGCCTTCCAGGAGAAATTGTAACTGAAAACGGGTGACAATTTGCTAAAGAACCTTTCAAAGGCTGGTGTAACGAACTGCGAATCAAACAATGTTTCACTTCAGTGGTTCATCCGCAAGCTAATGGCCAGGTCGAATGCATGAATCGAAGCATCATCCAAGGACTAATGTCACATCCCAACGGAAGCGTGAAATGCTTGGGTGTGACTCTTTGGCTCAAAGCACATTGATTATAGACAAAATAATTATAACAAGCAATTTAACATAACATCACATAATTCTTACATATATATATATATATATATATATATATATATATATATTTGGGTTACATTTAATTTTCATACAAAATTTGTCTATTTAAGACTTTTACATAACTTCAAGTAACCCTAATACAAAAGTAGTTAATAACTGCTTCAATCTTCAGTAAAAATGGATATGCGCATCCACTGTCATGCTAATGTCAAACACATTCACAGTTATTTTGACACATGTCTTCCCTATTATTTCACCCCATCTGTTGTTCACGTCAAACGAAAACATAATACTGTTAGTCATTCTGATTACCTGAAAAAGCATACTTAAAACTGTCAACATAATATTGGTGAGAAACATAGGTTTAGTAACCAAACAAAATATATTGATTTAGTATAAATAAGATTACAACCAAACCTACTTATATGCCAGGTGATTTATAAATGTCACAATACAAATTACAAAATCAGATAATATGACATCACAGCACTCATCCTGTTGGTGTGGAAACATTTTCCTAAGTATCACTACCTATATTATCAGACGGTTCCTAATCTGAATTAATTGTTGTAGCTTATAGCAAATGATAGTATCTCAAAAATTCTTATTTTATTAGCATCAATCACAAAACAATATGCTTTTTCTCCCAGAACTCATAAACATAAAAACAGGGCTATAAGTCTCATCTCAATTCCAGCGTAACCCTATAAAATAATTATATGTTAGAAATATATCTTATTTCTTTAAAATTTTTAGCATTTCAATTTAGCAATTTTAAGATATTATTTATTGCTACTCATAAATTACCAAAATTTAATAGTAGTAACAACTAAAAATATGGATTAACGTATAAAAATTCCAATTAATAACTAATTAACGATAATTTTCTAGAATTTCTATGAAATTTACATAAAATAGCAGTAATAGATACTGTTTTTTATAAAATCACTAAAATTTACCAGAATGATTATCCTGGAGTTTACTTTATCCCATACAATTTCTGGTTATTAACTCAAGATAAACAGTTTACTATGAATTTTCTAAGTTTCAGAAAATTTAGCAAAAATAGTTAACTATCTTTAAAAATTCCAAAATTTATACATACTGTTCAATTCTGAATAGTATAATTTATGTGAAGTTTTCATAATTTAACTCACTCTTTGACTATTTCTTTCAATTTTTCTCTTACAGATCATATTAAAATATAAAACTCAATCATACTAATGAATTTAATCATGAAATATATTCTAAAACTTCTATAAAATACAAGGGTCATTATAAAAGTTTTCTAGATTTTTTACCGGGGATCGTCCATATAATATTTATCTTACCTTTCTAATTAAATTATATTAATTATTTTACTTAATATTAACACACCAAAATTCACAGATTATTATTTTTGATATTTCTAAACATGTATCTGACTTTTGTTCCCACAATCATAATCGTTTAGTCATTTAATTTATTTTACTTAATATTTCATGAACTAACATAGACCTCAACCCTTTTAATTTATTAAAATTTTTGGTTCTTATAAAATTCTTAAATTTTCAGTTCTTAAACTTCTCCTAAACATGTTTCTGACTTTTGTGTTTTGTTTAGAAACCGACAGTGAGAAAGCTTTGAAGAAGAAGTGATGGTTTCTTAGTTGATGAGGGTGTGTATCCGGACGAGAGAGATCTGAGAGTTTAAGAGGGTGTCTAATGGATGTGGTGGCGGTTTCACATCTTTAGTTAGCCGAGAGTTTGCCACCAATTCTCTAGTAATGATGACTTGTGCTGAGGTGTTAGAATAGAGTGGATTATGTGGCATGTTTTGAGTGTTGCTTAGTGTTTTAACTAGGTGATAATGCACGGAGGTCGGCCGAAGAGTGATGGCCTAAGGAACCATCATTAGTCTTGATGAGGTGTTAATATATAGATTGATATGTGTCCAAGTGTTAGATATCATAAGTGTCAAGCCTAAATGAGTGATTAGTGTGTTGTTTAATCGATCGAGGGTTATGGAGGAGATCATGATGTTAATCTTTGGCTAATGACACTCTTAGTTATTAGTTTAGCGTTAAACTTACTAATTTACGTTAGTTCATGTCTTAATAAACCGGTTACGAGTTTAAGTTGGTGCTTTGGTTAAACATTTAAATTGTAGTCTTAACTTACTACATGTTACATGGGAAATATGTAATTCCAATAACTAATCACATACCCTTATCGTTAGGCAATCTTAATATTTCACAAATATCACAAATGTATAATACATGCACACGTAAGGATCATGGAATCATGCAAATTATACATTTATATATTTATATGCTAAAACACATATACATATAAAATTTTTATCATATAAAGTCGCCTTAGGATTTTTAATTAATTGAAAGCACACACATAAATATAGGTTTAAGTTATTTAAATAAAATTTTCTAACATTAATTCTTAGTGTCATCAACTGAAGACCAGGCTAGGCAGACATGGGAAGGCTTGGTTGGATGGCTATCTAGCATCTTACGTGTGTTGCGAACAACTAAGAAAACAAGCGTAGGAAGAATGTCTTACAACATGACCTTCGGCTTTGAAGTCATGATGCAAGTAGAAGTGGGCATCATGTCAGCTAGGCGAAGCACCTTCAAGAAAGAAGCTAATGACAAAGAAGTGACCCTCAACCCTGGAGTTACCAAAAGAAATAAGGGACCAAGCAAGTCTGTGAGAGGCAGCATACAAAACTAGGCTAGAAAGGTACTATAACTCCCGAGTTAAGAAAGAGTCTTTTCACCCAGGGGACCTGGTCCTGCAAAAAAACAAAGCCAGCGGACAAGAGGATGGAGGAAAAATGGGTCCAAAATGGGAAGGGCCATACCAAGTAGCGAAAGCATATAAAGGAGGGTCATACAACTCAAGGATATGAAGGGTCGAGCGATTCTATGACATTGGAACGCAGTGAACCTTTGAAGGTTCCACTTGTAAAAGCCCTCCACGATCATAACACTACTAACTTTTTGAAAGAGCCACATCATGATGTAAGAAAGCAAATGGTCATTCTTGTTATGTAAGGTTGGGGTGCCACTATTTGTAATGTAACTTTTTTGTGACATAATCTTATGGTTTATTGTTTTCATTCACCTCGCCTATCTCATAAAAAGACAGACATAGCGCTTTGTCACACCCCGGGCCCAGGTAGGGTGGGACATCACAGACTAGCACCAACATATGGCAACAGAAACAAACCATCATAAGAGCACAAAAAGAGAGAACATCACATGGTATTAATGTTTAAAGAAAAACTAGGATAGAAATAGGTCTAGCCCCTAACACAAGAGCATAATTCATCAGTACAAATTGTTTTCATCAATAGCAATTGTAAATTGTTTCAAATGTTTTAAAACATAACAAGCCAATGCCATGGGTCATGGAGCTAGGTCAAGGTCTTCTATAACAAATAGACTCCCATCACGGATTACCTGAAACATGCTTAAAAGAAAATTTGTGTCAACTAAAAAGTTGGTGAATTCAAGTGCTTAAAGTTTAAAAACCAAGGAATTTAATAGAATCCACTTTTAATTTAAAATAATCATAGTTTCATTACTATGGGGGATCACAATCAACCCTACACTCAGTCCCGGCTAGCCTCATCAAAAGTTAAGTAATACCGGTTAATCCCGAAGGAAGAACTGAGCCTCAAACAAGTGTACCATACCTGCCGGACAGTTCACCATAGTATCTTATAAAAACCTATTACATGCCACAAATGACCCCGTAGGATCTCAGTGTGGTACCCTTCCCTTTCATCATGGAA
>JABSNV010000981.1:0-45000 GCA_024085815.1 Flaveria linearis
ATATATATATATATATATATATCTATATAGGTGTTATATATATATATACATATATATATTGTAAGGCCCGCTTTCCGGGCACCTCACAGTTGGCCAAATCATCGCACATAAAACATATATTTATACATTAACCTTTAAAAGAGTTGCAGCGAAATAACTTTACATTCAATTTAAATGCTTTTGCAAGTTAATACAACACTCATTACAAAACATCGTTTGTTCACATTACAATGCAAAAACATTATACAAAAGAATGTCTTCCAAAAAGAGCTGAGTAGCCGCCCCGCGCCATCCTCAGCAACATTACCTGCCAACTGGAAACACATAAAAGTCAGCGTTGCTGAGTGAGTTCTAGTTTTATAATAAAACATACTTTACTTTCGTTTAAAAACCATTCTTTACTTTTGCATGTGATCACACATCATATGTACACATAGATTACATCATTATTATCTTCATCATTCGTTCGTTAACTTTCGTTCATTCAACGTACATCATTACCAATCACATTCGTTACCTTCATTCACATTCATTCATAAATTCTTACTTTCATTCGTACGTTCATTACTTTCATGACATGTACAATACCCCGAACATTGTGCACGAAGCTGGTTACTGGGCCTGAGGTCTTTCATAGACCTCGAACATTGTGCACGAAGCTGACTCTAGTACCTAGGGCAAGTACATTCACCACTTATCTTTTCTCTTTCATTCCGGATCAATGCCATGTGCTATACCCCGAACATTGTGCACGAAGCTGGTTACTGGGCCTGAGGTCTTTCATAGACCTCGAACATTATGCACGAAGCTGACTCCAGTACCTAGAGCAAGCGGCAAGGATCCCATACATATGGTCAATCACAAGGATTGGACCCCAGTGTGCATCCTTCTTGGGTGGCTAACCCGCTCACAGTTGAGCTAACACCTTTCATTGGGTGTGAACCTCCATACGTTTGCTTGCAAGCCTTTCTTACGTTCATTCATTAGTTCGTTAATGCATGCATTCTTTCATTACGTTCCTCTTTTCATTATCTTCCACTTTACGTTACATAATTCATTCATAAGCATTCAACGTAAAGCCACGGGAAAATAACCATACATAACAGGAACATAAACATAAACATAACATACCAAGACATCACCATACAAGGCACCATCATACATACATAACATACATCATACATACCATCATGCATAAACATCAATCATACATCATCATGACCATCGTAACGTCTAGGACCTTAAAAGTCAACTTACACGAACCCTCGGGAACCTCCAAGGTTCAAGCTTACCTCTACACATGTCACACCCTCAATTTTCACAAACGGGTTTTACCGTTAGGCGTGTGACATACCAGGATCTCAGACACAGTCATATCGAATGACACTATATGAATTTAAAAATAAACATTTGACTTCATTTAGAGGAACATAAACGAAATTGACATTAGTGCGGAAGCGTATACACGAAATGAAATTCCATTACATGAAAGTTACAAGTGCCAAATCTAAACAAAATGTTCAATGCAAGAAAATAAGATTGATGATGCATGTCCTGAGTGCGTTCCTGAAGCGTGCATCATGAGCTTATGCGTTCCTGTGACCTGAGAAAACATGCTAAAGTGTGTCAACATAAAGTTGGTGAGTTCACAGGTTTAATTTCAATAAAATGTTGGCAATTGTTCAAACGGTAAAGTAATTAAAGCATATCGATAGGTAGCTAGCCTATAGTCAAGTTACTTAGCGTTTTGAACCGAAGCTGACTGTTTGCATGTCCTATATGTTTGTTGTTTCCCAGTCACGTCTCACCAGACAGTGACAAATGTTAGGTCAATAATGCACCCGTTTGACCTCCAATCAAGCTAGCGCGACTAGTCCGGGCGGGGTTTGTCAAACCCAGTAGTACTACTCAGAATTACCTCGCAACACATTACTAACGGTTCGAGGGTGTCAGGACTGTTATGTATGTTTGCACTAACGTAACAGGCGATATCGATAATACTAAAACCATTTATGAAATATGTTCGCATGTTTTCTCCCCCAAAAGGAAAGAAAGTAAAATAGGGGCCGTGAAGACTCACTGATTATGTAGTAAGTATGTAGGATGGAAGCCTCCCAAATGTTGTTCACAATGAACAGTCAAACACCTATTGACAGTTACGTTAAGCATTAACGTTGTGTCTAGTGTTAATAGAAATGTTTAGTCGGGTCGGGTCGTATTGGTTCGATCGTGGGTGACACACACAAGCAGGCATACACACATCAAACCTTATGTAGATCCAACTATTAAGAGTAGTCGTCATTGCTAATGACATCCTCATGGGGATCCCATTGTTATGGAAAAAAAAATATAATGGTGTTTGCCAAATAGTTATAGTCCCAAATGGATTATCGGTAATTGTAAAAGGTTAGGTTATTTTAAATGAAAATAGTATGTGCCTGTTGATAGCGTTGACTTTAATCTTTGTGGTCAAGAAACGACACTTTATGGATGTTACCTTATCATCACATGATAGGCACACCGCGCACAAGAAGAACTCACTCATAATGACTCCAAACGCATAACATGACTAGACGCACGACTGGACACTCCATCCGCACGAATGGGCCTTCAATCGTACGATTCAGCTTCACTCGTATGATTGGACCCTCATTCGTGCGACTCAGCATTCAGTCATACCACACATCACCTATTCGCACGACTCAACGGCCATTCGCACGACTGGACCCTCATTCGTACGATTGGACCTTCAGTCGTGCGATACACAGTCGCACACATTCATCCGTTTGACTCAATCGCACACACTCTTAATCGTATGCATTCAATCGCACGACACACACATACGCCTGGACTCAGTCGCACGACTCACCCCAGTCGCACCCCTCAATCGCACGACAAACCCAGTCGTACTGCTCAGTCGCACGACTGACCAAGTCACGAACTGCAGCAGATCGCGACTGCTGGAGGGGCTGAACAGCCTTCGGCTATTCCGTGCACGGGTTTCACACATCAAGGACTTCCAGAAACAATTTTCTAACATGTCTAAGTGAAATGCACATGCAGATGGACAACACAGGCACCCACACGACCTCATGCATTCGGGTTGAACCCGAACACCCGAAACCCCAAATTCGCAGAAGTGAAGAGCAATAAAATGGACGACCGAGGTCGCCTACCTGCTGGAAACGTGATAACTCAGCTGTAGCATAGTCTAGCCGATGAAAACGAGACCCAAGGAGGTGATTTTGGTGCTACGAAGTGGTAGAGAGGTGTAGAAGGAAGAAAGTGAAGAGGGAGTGAAGAAGAAGGTGTAGAAATGAAACTTAGGGCTGGTAAGGGTTTATATACCCAGCCCTACTTTGGCAATTTGTCACCTTTGGTCCTCGCACTTTGTCCCTGAGTTCCCGAATTTGTTTCGGTTGATAACGACGTAAATGGGCGAGTTATATTAATTAAGAGGATTCCTTAAGTAATCTCGTTTATCCAAATCCTCCACAAACACCATTTTGTATTTTGAAAATGGGGTCATTCATGACGTTAGTATTATATAACATAATTTATTTAACGATGACGGTGGCGATGCTCGTAAACGTTTTAGGTGATAACGATGCAAACAATGATAACGACAACAGTCGAAATGGTGTTAACCTGAAATTACGGTGTGTCACATTATCCCCTTGTTGAAGGAATTTTGTCCCGAAAATTAAAACATCATGTTACGAGGTTCAACGGGAGTACAAGGCTCAGCGGGTTGTAACGTGTGTTGAATGAAGTTTCTGCGTATCTTAAGAGGTAGATGCCTGAGTCTGGAACAGTTGCGGGTACTTCTTCTTCATCTGATCCTCGCGTTCCCAGGTAAATTCTGGTCCACGCTTTGAGTTCCAATGGACCTTGACGATAGGGATACGACTATGTTTGAGTGTCTTGAGCTCTCGGTCCATAACTTCCACTGGTTCCTTGATGAAACGTAGTTGTTCGTCAACATGTACCTCGTCTAATGGAACGACGAGAGTCTCGTCCACCAAGCATTTCCTCAGGTTTGAAACATGGAACACATCGTGTACTCCATGGAGTCCTTCGGGTAGGTTCAGCTGATAGGCCACGGGGCCAACCCGTTTGACAATCTCAAACGGCCCCACATATCTAGGGTTTAGTTTCCCACGTTTTCCGAAACGAATCACACCCTTCCAAGGTGACACTTTTAAAAGCACTTTGTCACCTATTTGAAATTCCAACGGTCGGCGACGCTTATCAGCGTAACTCTTCTGTCGATCTCGTGCTGCCGCCATACGGTTACGGATCTGAATGATCTTCTCGGTCGTCTCGTGTACAAGTTCGGGGCCGGTAAGTTGACTTTCTCCGACTTCCGCCCAACAAATAAGTGATCGGCACTTACGCCCATACAGTGCCTTAAATGGAGCAGCTTTGATCGATGTGTGATAGCTATTATTGTAAGAAAACTCAACTAGCGGTAAGTGGGTTTCCCAACTGCTGCCAAAATCTATCACGCAGGCACGCAGCATGTCCTCCAAGGTTTGGATCGTACGCTCACTCTGGCCATCGGTTTGAGGATGATACGCGGTGATCATATCCAACCGCGTTCCCAATGCTCGTTGTAAGATTGCCAGAAGTGTGAGGTGAATCGAGCGTCACGATCAGAGATAATGGAAATCGGCACACCGTGCCGAGAGACTATTTCCCTTAGGTAGATACGAGTCAACTTTTCCATGCGGTCAGTCTCCCGGATTGCCAGGAAATGTGCGGATTTCGTCAAGCGATCCACGATCACCCAAATGGTATCGCATCCGCTGGGAGTTTTTGGCAGTTTTATGATGAAATCCATTGATATCTGTTCCCACTTCCATACTGAATTTCCGGTTGTTGAAGTAAACCAGATGGTCGTTGGTACTCCACCTTAACCTTAAAACAGGTTAAACATCTGCTCACATAGGTGGCGATATTGGCTTTCATGTTTGGCCACCAGTAAAGAACCTTAAGATCGTGATACATCTTGTCTGAACCTGGATGGATAGAGTACCGTGACTTGTGAGCTTCATCCATTACTAGCTCTCGTAGGTCTCCATACAAGGGAACCCATGTTCGGTCCACGAAGTAGCGGATTCCGTCAGGCTTGGTTTCCAGTTGCTTCTCCATGCCTCGTAGCAATTCGGCTTTTAGGTTCTCGTCTTTTAATGCCTCAAGTTGAGCATTGCGGATCTGATCGGGTAAACCGGTGTGAATGGTGAGTTGTAATGCTCAAATTCGTTTTGGCTTAGGTGTCTCCTTTCGACTTAAGGCATCTGCTACTACATCAGCTTTGCCCGGATGATACTTGATCGCACAATCGTAGTCGTTCAACAACTCGACCCAACGACGTTGTCTTATGTTTAGCTCCTTCTGTTCAAAGATGTGCTGGAGACTCTTGTGATCGGTGTAAATGGTGCACTTGGTACCGTACAAGTAGTGTCTCCATATCTTGAGTGCAAACACGACTGCTCCCAGCTCTAGGTCATGTGTCGTGTAGTTTTTCTCGTGAACCTTCAATTGCCGGGAAGCATAATCAATCACCTTCTTGCGTTGCATTAGCACGCCACCGAGGCCTTGAATAGAAGCATCACAGTAAACTACAAAATCATCTATTCCCTCAGGCAGGGATAGAATCGGTGCTGTACAGAGTTTCTGCTTCAGAACCTGAAATGCGGATTCTTGTTTGTCACCCCAATTGTACGTAGTGCCTTTATGAGTTAATGCGGTGAGAGGTTGAGCAATCTTTGAAAACCCTTCGATGAATCGTCGATAATAACCAGCCAACCCGAGAAACTGTCGTACCTCAGTCGGAGTCTTAGGCGTAGCCCAATTCTTGATGGCTTTGATTTTTTCCGGGTCAACATGTATCCCATTCTCATTGACCACATGACCCAAGAAATAGACCTCTCGTATCCAGAAGTCGCACTTTGAAAATTTTGCATACAATTGTTCTCGTTTCAGCAGCTCTAGAATCAGCCTAAGGTGCTCCTCGTGTTCTTCCTTATTCTTTGAATAAATAAGGATGTCATCGATGAAGACAATGACGAACTTGTCCAAATAGGGTTTGCACACTCGGTTCATGAGGTCCATGAAAACCGCTGGCGCATTGGTCAACCCGAATGGCATAACCAAAAACTCGTAGTGGCCATACCTAGTTCTGAAAGCAGTCTTTGAAATGTCTTCATCTCGAATCCTTAGTTGATGATAACCGGATCTCAGATCGATCTTGGAATAGAAACTCGACCCTTGTAGTTGATTGAACAGATCATCGATGCACGGGAGGGGATAACGATTCTTAACCGTTGCTTTGTTCAATTCCCTGTAATCAATACACATACGAAAGGTTCCGTCCTTCTTCTTGACAAACAGGACTGGGGCTCCCCACGGTGATGAGCTAGGTATGATAAACCCTTTATCCAATAATTCCTGCAATTGCGTAGACAGCTCTTGCAGTTCTTTTGGGGCTAATCTGTACGATGCTCTCGCGATAGGTGCGGCTCCAGGTACGAAATCAATCTGGAACTCGACTTGGTGATGCGGTGGGAGACCGGGTAGGTCTTCAGGGAAAACCTCAGGATAATAACGTACAACGAGGATATCTTCAATCTTCTTTTCTTCAATTTCTTTTTCCGTGACCATAGCAAGGAAAGTGGTATGACCCTTATGCAAGCACTTCTGGGCCTTCATGTAGGAGACGATTCCTGAGATCGTACCGCTCCTTTCGCCCTGAACTGACAAAACTTAACCACTAGGAAGTAGTACACGAACGATTTTCTCACCACAGATGATCTCAGCTTGATTCTTGGACAACCAGCCCATTCCAACAACTACATCGAAGCTACCAAGTGTGAGAGGCATCAGATATATATCTAACTCATGACCACATAATCCTAGCTTGCATCCCTTAATGATGTGAGTTGCCTCAATTAGTTTCCCTTCAGCTAATTCTACAGTGTAACTAGGCTCCACATCAGCTAAGGTTACATCTAAGAACTTAATGAACTTGTTGGAAACAAAACTCTTGTCAGCGCCGGTATCAAACAGTATATAAGCAAAACAACCATTCAGGGGAAACGTACCAGTAACCACATTCTGATCATTCCTTGCCTCACCAGAACCAATCACAAATGCACGAACCTTAGCATTGCTTCCATTATTTCCCTTGTTTCCACCCTTCAGCTGTGGGCAATCCCTCCTGTAGTGGCCCTCCTTACCACACTCATAACAGCCTCTAGTCGCTCCGCACTGGCATTGTTCTTGAGGTTGTTGCTGAGTCATTAGTTCACCCCTGCAGTCTTTGGCAGCATGACCCATCTTTCCACACCTTTGACAACGGATGCGATCACACTGGCCATGATGGTGAAAGTTGCACTGGTTACACTTCAGATACTTGCCTGCATAGTTGCTCGATCCCTGACCATTTTGTTATTGTTGCTGCTCTGGTTGTTGTTGGTGAAGCTTCTTGATGAATCAAACTTCCTGGTCTGTTGTTGCTGGGTGTTATTGGAGCTTGAAGACTTGCTGTTGTTACCATCCCATTTCCTTTTATGATCAGATGAACCAGATGCAGCGCCACGTTTAGGCAAAGTACCTTGTGCCACTGCTTGATCGGTGAGCTTGTGAGCTAATCGGATAGCCTGCTGAATAGTGACAGGATCGGCAGCCATAACACTAGCCTGGATTTGAGGAGCTAGACCATCAATGTACTTCTCAATCCGTTTGTAGGCCGGGGTCACCATCTGAGGACATAAAGCAGCCAACTCGTGTGAACGAGTCGTATATTCCTCAATGTCAGACCCAATCATCTTAAGATTCTAAAACTCTACTTCTAGTTTCTGAACTTCGTTTCTGGGGCAGTATTCTTCTCTCATCAAAATCTTGAAATCATCCCATGGTAACCCATTAGCAGCATCAAGCCCTAAGGTCTGGACTTGTGAGTTCCACCATGTCAAAGTTGGTCCTTCCAATGTGCTAGAGGCGTACTTGACATGATTTCCCGCAGGACAGTTGCACATGGCGAACACCGACTCGAGTTTCTCCAGCTAGCGAAGTAATGAGACAGCACCATCAGAACCACTGAAAGAGTGAGGCTTACAATCCATAAACATCTTGAAGGTACAGATTGTTGGACCTCCTTGATTCAGATTCTGGTTGTTCTGGTTCTGATTACGGGCCTGTTCATAGGCTGTAAGCGCATCAGCAACACGCTCATTGATGATAGCGTTCAACTCAGCTTGAGTCATGTTGATGGTTCCTCGTCCACACTGGCGTCCAGTTCTTCTTCTAGACATGATTTCTTCAATTCACAATACATAATAGCCACTAATCGGATAATAATTATTGATAAAATAAATTGTATTATACTAGTAGGAATGAAGGATTTGTTTGCATATCAATAGTGAGGCTTTATGAGAACCGAGACCTCATGTGTCCAAGTATGGATATGAAAATTTGTACTGATTATGACCGTTATCACCCAATAGAGTTGCCAGAATTCTCATGCATGAAAAATTACAATTACGTGTGCACCCGTGATTCTAATTTGCTTTGCATGGTCACCCATGGTTCCTCCTATTCGAGATAACATACCTTGTCAAGTACCGAGTGTTATCAATGATAAAGGTATCATAGATATATTTATTATACCAAGGGTCAAATAACTAAGGGGGTACAAGGGATTTGGTTAAGATAACAACGGGGAATCAAGACGATTTAACCTTTTTCCCTTTGAAGTTCTAGGCGTTTAAATGTCTAAGTCCGATTCTCTGATAGACTTTGAATCTCTTAGTTGTCCCTCGTTTACTGCTTGGACTAGTGTACAAGATAGGATATGTTGGGAATGGTAACAAGTGTGAAAGAGTTGGAAGAGTGAGGTGTTGTTCTCTTTGTTTGTCATCGTCAGGCTATCGTGCGGGATGGAAAGGTTTCTGTGTTCCAAAGTGGTAATGTTAGGTTCTATTCGTCGTTGCTTCAACTCCGAGAGTGAAGAAACAAGTGTAGATGTTGGAAGCGAGCGAGCGGGATTCTCCGCCCCTCCGTTAGTTGGTAATAATACATGTGACATACCAATAATGTTATGTTCGTTCAGCAATGTAATGTTAGTATGCCAGGAGGATGTTCGTACAACAGTTGCAATCATGTAAAAGTGTCTGTGCGATACTAGTGTTGTGTCTAAGGCTATAGTCTAGATGCAATGCAATCCTAGTTCTCTATAACCTGTGGCTCTGATACAAATCTGTCACACCCACAATTTCCACAAACGGGGTTTTACCGTTAGGCGTGTGACATACCAGGATCTCAGACACAGTCATATCGAACGACACTATATGAATTTAAAAATAAACATTTGACTTCATTCAGAGGAACATAAACGAAATTGACATTAGTGCGGAAGCGTATACACGAAATGAAATTCCATTACATGAAAGTTACAAGTGCCAAATCTAAACAAAATGTTCAATGCAAGAAAATAAGATTGATGATGCATGTCCTGAGTGCATTCTAAAGCGTGCATCATGAGCTTATGCGTTCCTGTGACCTGAGAAAACATGCTAAAGTGTGTCAACATAAAGTTGGTGAGTTCACAGGTTTAATTTCAGATAAAATGTTGGCAATTGTTCAAACGGTAAAGTAATTAAAGCATATCGATAGGTAGCTAGCCTATAGTCAAGTTACTTAGCGTTTTGAACCGAAGCTGACTGTTTGCATGTCCTATATGTTTGTTGTTTCCCAGTCACGTCTCACCAGACAGTGACAAATGTTAGGTCAATAATGCACCCGTTTGACCTCCAATCAAGCTAGCGCGACTAGTCCGGGCGGGGTTTGTCAAACCCAGTAGTACTACTCAGAATTACCTCGCAACACATTACTAACGGTTCGAGGGTGTCAGGACTGTTATGTATGTTTGCACTAACGTAACAGGCGATATCGATAATACTAAAACCATTTATGAAATATGTTCGCATGTTTTCTCCCCCAAAAGGAAAGAAAGTAAAATAGGGGCCGTGAAGACTCACTGATTATGTAGTAAGTATGTAGGATGGAAGCCTCCCAAATGTTGTTCACAATGAACAGTCAAACACCTATTGACAGTTACGTTAAGCATTAATGTTGTGTCTAGTGTTAATAGAAATGTTTAGTCAGGTTGGGTCGCATTGGTTCGGTCGTGGGTGACACACACAAGCAGGCATACACATCAGACCTTATGTAGATCCAAGTATTAAGAGTAGTCGTCATTGCTAATGACATCCTCATCGGGATCCCATTGTTATAGAAAAAAAATATAATGGTGTTTGCCAAATAGTTGTAGTCCCAAATAGATTGTCGATAATTGTAAAAGGTTAGGTTATTTTAAATGAAAATAGTATGTGCCTGTTGATAGCGTTGACTTTAATCTTTGTGGTCAAGAAATGACACTTTATGGATGTTACCTTATCATCACATGATAGGCACACCGCGCACAAGAAGAACTCACTCACAATGACTCCAAACGCATAACATGACTAGACACATGACTGGACACTCCATCCGCACGAATGGGCCTTCAATCGTACGATTCAGCTTCACTCGTACGATTGGACCCTCATTCGTGCGACTCAGTATTCAGTCGTACCACACATCACCTATTCGCACGACTCAACGGCCATTCTCACGAGTGGACCCTCATTCGTACGATTGGACCTTTAGTCGTGCAATACACAGTCGCACACATTAAGTCGTGCGATACACAGTCACACACATTCATCCGTTTGACTCATTCGTACGATTGGACCTTCAGTCGTGCGATACACAGTCCCAAATTTGCTTTGGTTGAAAACGACGTAAATACACGCGTTATATTAATTATAGGGAAGCATTTAATGTTGTTTGTATCTTGAATATGATGTTATTAATGATGTTTATATTATATAACATAATTCAATTAGTGATGTCGTCGGTGCTATTCATAAGCGTTTTAAGTGATACGGATACAAATAATGATAACACCACTAAAAAAGAAAATAAATCAAATATGATATCCACATGAATGGTTTATAAGTGTGAGGAATGATTGTTCTAAGAATAGTTAACGAAATTCACGTCAAATGACGGACCTTGTGGTGACGGATGTCACAGTATCCCCCAGTTGGGAGAATTTCGTCCCAAAATTCAACTGGTGTTAGGTCCAAGAGTGTCATCCTCGAATAGATGTGGATATTTGAGCTTCATCTGATCTTCCCGTTCCCACGTGAATTCTGGTCCTCGTTTTGAGTTCCATCTCACGCGAACGATCGGCATCTTGCTACGCCTTAAGCGTTTGACCTTTCGGTCCATGATCTCGATAGGTTCTTCAATAAAATGAAGCTGTTCATCGATCTTGATTTCCTCAATTGGCACATGTAGAGTTTCATCCACCAGGCACTCTTTGAGGTTTGATACGTGAAATGTGTCGTGTACACCGCTGAGTTCTTGTGGCAACCTTAATCGGTAAGCCACCGGACCGATTCTTTCTGTAATCTCGAATGGTCCTACGTATCTTGGGGCTGACTTCCCTTTCTTTCCAAATCATACAATCCTTTTCCAGGGAGAGACTTTGAGTAGAACGTGATCTCCAACATTGAATTCTAGAGGTTTCCGACGGTTGTCGGCATAGCTCTTTTGGCGATCTCTTGCAGCTTTTAATCTGTCTTTGATTTGGAAAATCTTGTCAGTTGTCTCTTGGATGATCTCTGGGCATGTTAGCTGGCTTTCACCAATCTCAGCCCAACAAACTAGGGATCTACATTTCCTCCCGTACAATGCTTCAAATGGAGCGCATCCAATGCTTGTATGGTAGCTGTTGTTGTAAGTGAACTCAATCAATGGTAGATGAGTGTCCCAGCTACTACGAAAATCGATTACCAAGCTCTGAGCATGTCTTCCAATGTTTGTTTTGTTCGTTCACTTTGGCCATCTGTTTGTGGGTGATAGGCGGTACTCATATCTGATCGAGTGCCCATCGCTTTCTGTAGTGTTTGCCAAAATCGTGAAGTAAACCGGCTATCACGGTCGGATATGATTGACACTGGCACTCCGTGCCGTGTCACGACCTATTTTATGTACAATCTCGCCAACTTTTCCATCTTGTAATCCTCCCGGATCGGTAAGAAATGAGCGGACTTCGTCATCCGATCCACTACGACCCATATCGAGTCGTGCGCGCTACTTGTTCTAGGGAGTTTGGTAATGAAATCCATGGCTATGTTCTCCCATTTCCACTCGGGAATTTCAGGTTGCTATAATAATCCCGATGGTTTTTGATGTTCAGCCTTACTTTCGAACATGCCAAGCATCGGCTTACGTACATAGCAATGTCTTTCTTCATGCCTGGCCACCGGTATAGATCCTTAAGATCGTGATACATCTTGTCTGCACCAGGATGAACAGAATATCGTGTCTTGTGTGCTTCCTCCATGATCAGGGTACGAACGTCTCCCCATTTGGGGTACCTATATACGATTCATGAAGTACTGTATACCATAATCGTTGCAAATCATCTGTTTATCTAACCCTCGAATTCTTCTCCCGCAAGGTTTTCTTCTTTCAATGCCTCACTTTGTGCAAGTTGGATCTGAGCCTTGAAGTTCGTTTGAATAGTCAATCCCTAAGCTCAAGCACGTAGTGGTTTCACATGTTCTTTACGACTTAGGGCGTCAGCCACCACATTTGCTTTCCCCGGATGATACCAGATTTCACAATCGTAGTCAATAAGTAACTCCACCCAACGTCGCTGACGCATATTGAGTTCTTTCTGATTCAGGATGTGTTGAAGGCTCTTATGATCTGTGTAGATGATGCATTTGGTTCCATACAGATAGTGCCTCCAAATCTCAAGTGCAAATACTACAGCGCCCAACTCCAAATCATGAGTTGTATAGTTCTTTTCGTGCACCTAAAGTTGTCGTGAGGCGTAGGCAATCACCTTATCTTTCTGCATTAGCACACAACCCAATCCTTGATGTGAAGCATCGCAGTACACCACAAAATCATCAGTCCCATCTGGGAGGAACAATATCGGTGCGTTGCACAACTTCACCTTCAACGTTTGGAATGCTTGTTCTTGTGCATGTCCCCAATCAAACTTCTTGTCTTTTTGAGTCAACAAAGTTAACGGTTGAGCAATCTTTGAAAAATTCGCAATGAAGCGACGATAATATCCGGCCAATCTTAAGAATTACCGTATCTCTGAAGGTGTCTGGGGTGCATCCTATTTCTTCACTGCTTCAATCTTGTCGAGATCTACATGAATCCCATTTTCGTTAACCACATGCCCCAAAAATTTCACTTCTCGAAGCCAAAACTCGCACTTCGAGATTTTAGCGAAAAGTTTCTCTTCTTGTAATAGACTCAGTATGGCCCGAAGGTGTTCCTCGTGGTCCTCTTTTGAACGAGAGTAGATAAGTATATCGTCTATGAATACGATCACGAACTTATCCAAGTAAGGTTTGCACACTCGATTCATCAGATCCATGAACACGGGTGGTGCCTTAGTCAGTCCGAACGGCATGACTAAGAACTCATAGTGCCCATAACGAGTCCTGAATGCTGTTTTCGGTATGTCATCCTCGAAAACCCTTAGTTGATGATATCCAGATCGAAGATCAATCTTGGAGAAATATGAAGCTCCTTGCAGTTGATCAAATAAATCATCAATTCTGGGAAGAGGATATCGATTCTTCACAGTCAATTTGTTCAACTCGCGATAATCGATGCACATACGGAACGACCCGTCTTTCTTTTGACAAATAAGACCGGTGCTCCCCATGGTGAATGGCTCGGTTGAATAAAACCCTTCTCCAGTAGCTCTTGTAATTGGCTAGATAACTCTTGCATTTTGGATGGTGCTAACCGATACGGTGCTTTTGCTACCGGCGTAGCTCCAGGAACCAACTCTATACGAAATTTCACCTGTCGTGGAGGAGGCAAACCTGACAAGTCATCAGGGAATACATCCGGATAATCTCGTACTACAGGAATATCTACCAACTTGTTGCCTTCTTCCTTCTTTTCAACTACATGGGCCAGAAATGCGTAACACTGCTTTCGTTGACAACGACGCGTCTTCGTGCAAGAAATAAGCTTTAGAGTTCTTCCCGGCGTTCCCCTTGAATCTTGAGTATCTCCCCGTCTGGCATGGGGATTCGTACTACTTTCTCCCGACAAACAATCTCGGCTCCGTGTTTCGACAACCAATCCATCCCCACAATCACATCGAAACTTCCCATCTCAAAAGGTATTAAGTCTATGTCAAAGGCATGGTTTTCCAATATCATGGAGCACTTTCTAATTATCTCATCGGCTTGTACAACTCTACCGTTGGCCATTTCTACTAAAAAGCTAGTTTCTAGTCTACTAGGGTTCAAGTCCAGCATGTGAGCAAACTCAGAGGATATAAAACTATTGTCTGCTCCAGTATCAAACAATATAGATGCGAAGTGGTGATTGAGCAAGTACGTACCCGTAATGACATTCGGGTCTTGACGGGCGTCATTTGCTCCTATGACAAATGCACGTCCTCGGGCAGCATTTCCTTGATTAGCCGGGCCTTGATTCCCAGCTATGGCCATCACTTGCTGTTGGTTATTCCCTTGTTGACCCGGTGCCCTATTCAGTTTGGGGCACATGTTCTGGTAGTGACCGGGTTTCCACACTCATAACAGACTCTGGCATTCCCGGTGGGGTTAACCGCCTTGATGGGTGCTACCAGATTTGGCGCAGTTCTACAATCCTTCGCTAGGTGCCCCGGGTGCCTACAGTTCACACACACCCGACACTGTATCTTTGGGGATGACGATAGTTGCACCTGTCACATTTGGGGTGCGGCCTGACATATTCTCTCTTACCCTGAGTCACAGCCACGAAATTCCTGGTGATCTTGGCCCTTTTATCAGATTTCCCGGCATTCGACCGGCTTGTTTCTCCAACATCCTTTCTCTTCTCTGCTCCCCTACCCAACAACCCTATTCTTACCATCTCATCAGTGAGAGCGCCAGCCTTCAGAATTGCGCTCTGAATCGTTGGAGGAGCAGCTGCTATTACCATTGCCCGGATCTGAGGCGCAAGTCCCCAAATGTACCTCTCGATTCTCTTTGATTCTGGGGTCACAAGATGTGGAACTAGCCTCGCCAGTTCGTGGAATCGATCAATATAAGCTGCGTGTTAAGACCCCACCATAGAATGATTCCAGAATTCATGCTCCAGTTTCTACATTTCGTTGAGGGGGCAGTACTCCTCAGTGATCAAAGCTTTGAACTCATCCCATGACATCCGCATCGCGGACTCTCTTCCTCTAGCTTGAACCTAGGTGTTCCACCAGGTTAGTGCCTTGCCCTGCAGTGAACACGTGGCATACTTGATTCTTTGACTGTCGAGGCACTCACTAATATCAATCACTGCCTCCATCTTTTCAAGCCACCTAATTAGGGCTATCGCCCTACCTTTCCCATCAAATTCTCGGGTTTGCAGGCCACAAATTCCTTGTAAGAACATCCCCGTCTTGTATTATCGACCGCAGTTTCGTTATCGGTTGTTCCACCAATCCCAGTATCCTCCCCTGTTCCTTGGTTATGTTGATCATTAGTATCATGATCCCCGTGGAGATTATGATTGAGAAGAGTGTCGCTCACTTGAGTCACTATAGTTAGAATCAGTGCAGCTATCTGCTGAGCAATCATAGCAGCTATATCAGGGTTTTCAGTCCCCTGATTGTTGCTAGCGGGAGCACCACCGTTCTTGGTGGTCTACCCCTACCTCTGCCTTGTGGGGTCTCACCTTCTTGATTTGTACTGCGTGTGACTCTTCAAGGCGGCATCTTCTAATTATAAAGGAGTAAACATGTAAACTTTAGTAAACATGTAAACCTTGGTCACTTGAAGATACATGTATGATTCCACTCATCAAGTTCAAACAATCCATGCTTCAGTCAATCAGGATCATCACGTAGCCCAGTTTTAGCACATTCTTAGTATACCGGTGATGCTTATATATAGGGTTCCTCGTAGCGTTTCCACCACATCCACGATATACCTAGAACGACGCCTAAACCGGTTACTTGACATCTGATTTTCCTTAGCATCATTCCAATGAATAACGTAATGTATGTGTAGAGAGTATCATCACTCCTCTACATTTCTTGTAGTCCACTTTCATTCTAAGCATTCAATCAGTTCCTTAGTTACTAAAATGCTAAGTGGAGGAATGTTTCGTGGAGAATAACATCAATGTCATGATTGGAAATACCATGAAGGCTCTAAGTAGGATAGGACTTAGGTAATAGTAGGTGTTAGTAATGTTTTGTTACCCTTAACAAGGTCTTACTAGAATTATGATCCTAGCACCCTAGGGTATAGAATAGAAGACTTGTAATACTCATGATCGTTATCTCATGGTAAGATTAGCCACACTTCTCATGCACTGCAAATTGCAATTACGTGTGCACCCGTAATGGTAATTTGCCTTGCATGGTCACCCTTAGCTTCACCTACCCCAAGTTAACATCATAGTATTATCAACATTCATCAAACACGAATCATGTAATGCCCTCATGTCCATGAGCTATTAGTATTCCAATAGTAGTATGTGATAGCAAATAAACTCTAAGCACATAAGCATAATTTGTCTAATGATAGTTGCCTATCCTTCATACTTTCAGGATCTCAGGCATACCATCTTAGGGTCGGATTTAGTATTTGAGATCGATGCTACACATGATCTGTGAAGTTTCCCTTTAGTTTGGGTATTCTGACCTAATGATATGATGTAGTACACATACGAACATAAAATCCTAGTATAAAGGCATCCCGTGTAGAAAGACTAAGAGTAATAGTGTCTTCCTTAGGATGATCAGATAACAAGCATGTATGTATAGAATCGTGTATGGAGACATGAAACAAGTATAGAGGAACATACATGTAATATCAAATGCAAGCCAGTCCTAGCATGCATTCTACATGAAGGTTCCTAGGTTATAGTCTAGGTCAAGTGAATTGCCTAATTCTCTATAACCAATGGCTCTGATACCAGTCTGTCACACCCCCGCTGAGAGCGGAAACATGGGGATGCGAGCGAGACGGGATCGTCATAACACATGGTTAACGATAGAGATGGAATATATATGTAATTGGTGACATAGCGTGTCATGACGACACCCGACACAAATGGAGACTTGTGTCGTGTTTAGTCAATATCCACGACAGCATAGCCATAAGCATAAACAGAAACTTGTAACTGATTCACATAAACGATTCACATAATCACAAAATTGTATTCTTGTATGTAATTCCCACAACCCGGGAACAAGTATCCAAAAGAATGAATATTGTTTAATGGACTGTAACAATGTACAAAATAATTGTTCATCAAGTATGTTCAGTCTCAAAAATGCATCCTAGGGTCGCCACTAAGGCAGCACACCTAGATCTTCAGTTGTCATTGTTACCTGAAAAGATATGCTCAAAATTGTCAACAATAATGTTGGTGAGCTTCGCAGGTTTGAATTGTAAACATGTAATTGATGTTGTATAGTGTTTGTTGTGGAATACTGTGCATACAGTTATAAGCAAGCAAAATCACATACCATGAGTTTTATACAACCAAACCTAATGACGTACACACAGCAACTTGTCGGAATATATTCACCCAAGGCCCGTTCCTAGCAGTGTGATGGTACTCACAAGTAACTATCTGTCAAGGGTGGGGGTGTCAACCCAGTAGTACTACTAATACCTATCCTTTAGTTCCAACACCGGAATTAATGGTTGTAAGAAGAATCACACAATAACATCATGTATGCATCAGATACGTACTCACAAAACAGTATCACGTTGATTCCAAATATGAAAATTGTATGTATGTTGTACAGCATTGAAAACGTGTGAGCATACTTTTCCCCTATGTTTGTAAAAGATTGAAACAATTGTATAAGCATAAAAAGGGGCCACGAAACTCACTTGTTAAATGGTAAGTATGTATGATGAAACTTCCTAAACTTGTATGTATGTATGAACGGTCAATCACCTATTGACAGTTATGTTAAGCATTAATGATATGCCAGCTGTTAATAATATTGTTTAGTTGGGTCGGGTCGTATCGATTCGGTCATGGGTAACACTTGCACACAAACACGCGCAATAGATCTTATGTAGATCCAAGCACTAGAAGCGTTGCCATTGTCAATGATGTTTGGATAAAAGTGTTATTGTTGTCAGAGAAATACTTGGTAAGCACTTGTGTTATGAATCGTTTGTTACTAATTGCAGAATGTTAAGTTGATTGGATTTGATATAACATTGATAAGTTCGATAGTGTTAATCTTAAAGATCGTCATTAGCAATGGCAACCGTGTCGATGTCACCTTAACATCACACGACAACACACATCGCACACAGGAAGAATTCACACACAATGACTCCAATTACAAGATAGGACTAGACGCATGACTGGACACTCCATTCGCACGAATCAACTCTCAATCATGCGAATCAGCTTCATTCGCACGATTGAATCCCCATTCGTGCGACTAAGCATTCAGTCGTACCACACAGCACCCAATCGCATGACTCAATCTTCCATTCGCACGATTCAGCCTTCATTCATACGAATTAGCTTCATTCGTACGACTGAACTTTCATTCGTGCGACTGGACCTTCAGTCGTGCGATACACACAGTCGCACACATTCATCCGCATTGACTCAATCGCATGGCAATACTCATCCGTATGACTCATTCGCACGACACACACAATCGTATGGGCTCAGTCGCACGACTCACTCAATCACTTAGACTCAGTCGCACGACAGACCCAATCACATGGACTTAGTCGCACGACTCACCCATTCGCAAGACTCAGTCGCATGACAGACCCAGTCGCCTGAACAGTATGTTTGCGACTGCAGAGTGCTGAGCAGCCTTCGGCTGCTCCGTGCATGGGTTTCACACATCAAGAACCTCCAGAAACACTCATCTAGCATATCTAGGTAAAATGCACACTCAGAAAGGCAACACACGCAGCCCCACGACCTCTTGTGCTCGGGTTGAACCCGAGCACTCGAAACCCTAGAATTCGCAGAAGCAAAACGAGCAAAAACGGACGACCAAGGTCGTCTACCTGCTTGAAACGTGTTGTCTAGGCTGTAGTAGTAGTCTAAACGGTGAAATTACGAAGAAAACGGGGCGGTTCTAGGTGCAAGGGAGGTGGAGAAAGTGGAAGAAGAAGATGAAGAAGAAAGTGTGGTTGTGAAGGCTAGGGCTGAAACAAGGGTATTCATACCCAGCCCTAGTTTGGCAATTATCACTTTTAGTCCCTGCACTTAGCCCCCGGGTTCCCAAATTTGCTTCGGTTGAAAACGACGTAAATACGTGCATTATATTAATCATAGGGAAGCATTTAATGTTGTTTGTATCTTGAATATGATGTTATTAATGATGTTATATTATATAACATAATTAAGTTAGTGATGTCGTCGGTGCTATTCATAAGCGTTTTAAGTGATACGGATACAAATAATGATAACATCACTGAAAAAGAAAATAAATCAAGTATGATATCCACACGAATGGTTTATAAGTGTGAGGAATGATTGTTCTAAGAATAGTTAATGAAATTCACGTTAAATAACGGACCTTGTTGTGATGGATGTCACATATCACACACAACACATACACGCGGGTCAACACACACACTTCAAAAACGGGTTTCACTATGTGTTCCAGCCCCAAATCAGTTGAAAACAAGTAAAAGAGGGGTCCTAGAACTCACACAAACAACACCGTCGAGTAGAGCTTCAATCTAACCCGCTACACCTCAACTTTTACGCTCGAAACCAAGAAAACGAAGCTTGAAACCCCGTTTTCTCCCTTTCTTCTCTCTAGGCTGATTTTCACAAGTGTGGGGGAGGGTGTGGGCTGCCCTCCCCTCTTAATCCCCCACTCTTCCAAACTTTCTCCCATTTTGGCAAGTTTGGTCCCTCGACTTGGGCTTTATTTCTTTTCTTTCTTCTTCTTTCTTTTTCTTTCACTTTAGTGTTTTTTTGAGTCTTCTAAAATAACCAGGTGTTACAAGTCCACCCCTCTTATATAGGTTTCGTCCTCAAAACCTGTTATTCCTCGAACAAACGTGGGTAATGCAGTCTCATCTCTTATTCGGTCTCCCACGTAGACTCGGATCCTTTCTATGCTTCCACTGTACACGCACAAGTGGGACCACTTTATTCCTCAACCTCTTCTCCTTATGATCGATGATCGCCACTGGTTGCTCCACATAATTGAGCCGTTTATCTACCTCGATATCCTCCAGTGGAACAATCATATCCTCGTCTGTCAAACATTTCCTCAGATGAGATACGTGGAATGTCGGATGAATTTCACTTAACTCTTCTGGTAACTCCAGTCTATAGGCCACCTCTCCTACTCGAGCAATGATTCAGAAAGGCTCTATGTATCTTGGGCTCAGCTTGCCCCGCTTTCTGAACCGAATGATACCCTTCCAAGGTGAGACTTTCAACATAACTTTATCACCCACCTGGAACTCAATCGGTCTACGTCGTTTATCAGCATACGACTTCTGTCATTCTTTGGCGGCCTTCATAAAGTCTTTAATCCTTTCCAACTTCTCATTCATAGCCTCGACCACTTCGACGCTCCCTAACTCTTTACGGCCGATATCACCCCAACAAACAGGTGTTCTACATCTCCTACCGTATAGCATCTCATAAGGTGACATACCAATACTGGCATGATAACTGTTATTATATGAGAACTCAGCTAACAATAAGTGATCATCCCAACTTCCTCCAAAATCAATGACACATGCCCGGAGCATATCCTCCAGCGTCTGAATCGTCCTTTCTGACTGACCATCCGTCTGAGGGTGATAAGCCGTGCTGATATGTAACCTCGTCCCCATTGCGTCGTGGAATTTCTTTCAAAATTTAGATGTAAACCGGGTGTCACGATTAGACACAATAGACACTGGCACACCATGACGAGTCACAATCTCCTTAATGAAAAGATCCGCCAACCGCTCGGATGAATATGTCTCGTGGATCAGTAGAAAGTGAGCACTCTTCGTCAGACGATCAACAATCACCCATATAGCATCATACCCTCTCAGGGTATGAGGTAGCTTCGTAATGAAATCCATGGTGATGTGCTCCCACTTCCATTCCGGTATATCCAACGGTTGGATCTTTCCATACGGCTTTTGGTGCTCGGCCTTCACTTGCAAACAAGTAAGGTATTTACTCACATACTCCACCACATCACGCTTCATACCCGGCCACCAATAGTCTTTCTTCATATCTTGATACATCTTTTGTAGCACCGGGATGAATAGAGTATCGAGTCTTATGAGCTTCATCCATAATTTTCACGCGTAGATTCCCAAAACAAGGAATCCACATTCGCCCGAATCGGGTTTTAACACCAAGTGTGTTTTCACCCAATTCCACAACCAGACCTCTCATTCTTTCGGAGTTAAGATGATCTTCTTTCAATGCCTTATCTTGAAACTCTTTGACTTGCTTCATCACATCAGAGGTCATAATCAACTGGTACGCCTTCACCCGAATCGGCTCGGGTCTTTCCTTTCGGCTAAGGGCATCCGCCACCACGTTGGCTTTGCCCGGATGATAATGGATCTTACAATCATAATCTTTTATGAGCTCCAACCATCTCCTCTGCCTCATGTTCAAGTCTTTCTGCTCGAAGAAATACTTCAAGCTCTTGTGGTCAGTGAATATGGTGCGCTTCATCCCATACAGGTAGTGCCTCTAAATCTTTAACGCAAAGACCACTGCTGCTAGCTCCAAATCATGCGTAGGATAGTTAACCTCATGAACCTTCAATTTTCGGGATACGTAGGCTATAACTTTTCCTCTCTGCATTAACACACACCCTAACCCCGAGTAGGAAGCATCAGAATAAACCACCAGATCTTCACTTCCATCGGGTAATGACAATACAGGAGCTTGAGTCAAGCTCGCCTTCAATTCTTCAAATGCCTGCTCCTGAGCTTGACCCCACACAAACTTTACATCTTTTCGGGTCAACTTGGTTAGTGGAGAAGCGATCTTAGAGAAGTCTTGAATAAACCTTCGGTAGTAGCCTACCAAACCCAAGAAACTACGGATCTCAGATAGCGTCTTTGGAGACTTCCATTGCATCACCGCTTCCACCTTTGCCGGATCCACCATAATCCCCTCCGGATTCACCACGTGACCTAAGAATTGAACCTCGCGCAACTAGAACGCGCACTTGGAGAACTTGGCATACAACTTCTCCCTTCTCAACGTCTCCAACACCTCTCGAATGTGACCGGCATGCTCTATCTCGCTCTTCGAATAAATCAGGATATCATCAATAAACATAATCACTGATTTATCCAACATCGATCGACACACTTGGTTCATCAAGTCCATAAAAGCAGCTGGCGCGTTGGTCAAACCAAAAGACATAACGAGGAACTCATAATGACCATAACACGTGCAAAAAGCTGTTTTAGGAATATCCTGCTCTTTCACCTTTAGCTGATGGTAGCCAGATCGAAGATTTATCCTTAAAAACCAAGTGGCACCTTGAAGCTGATCAAACAAATCATCAATCCTCGGTAACGGGTACCGATTCTTCACCGTCAACTTGTTCAGCTCCCGGGAGTCTATACACATCCTTATGCTACCGTCTTTCTTCTTCACGAACTAGACCGGAGCACCCCAAGGAGAGATACTCGGTCTAATAAATCCCTTGTCAAGCAGTTCTTGCAATTGCTCCATCAACTCTTTCATCTCAGTCGGAGCCAACCGATACGGTGCCTTGGCAACAGGTTGGGCACCTGGTATCAAATCAATCTGAAACTCGATCTCTCGGTCAGGTGTCACTCCTGGCAAGTCTTCGGGTAACACATCTGGAAAGTCACACACAACCGGTACATCAGACAGTTGTGGTGTTGGCGTATCCACATCCTTTACATAGGCCAAGTAGGCACTACATCCACGCCTCATGCACTTTCAGGTCACCGCCATCGATATCACCTTCGGGATAGTCGTAACCCGATCACCGTAAACCGTCACCAAATCCCCGTCAGGCGCTGTTAGTCTAATCATCTTCTTGCGACACACAATGTTTGCCTCGTAGTTCGCCAACCAATCCATTCCAAGGACTACATCGAAACCGCCTAAGGTCATCATGAATGGTCTAACCGGAAACTTATGATCTTCTAATTCAATATCACAGCCCTCAATCACCTCAGAAATTCTGGTAGACTTACCTATTGCAGTTTCTAGGGCTCATCAATACTTCTACTTCTAATGGATAGCTTAGCACAAAAGGCTGCAAAAATGAAACTCCAGTAGCTTCGGAATCAAATAATACGGATGCAAGAGTTTGGTTTACTAGAAACGTACCTGACACCACGTCGGGGTCCATTCTAGCCTCCTCCCGAGTCATCGTGAAAGCTCGGGCGCTCGCCTTCTGCCCTTCCGTTCCGGTCTTCTTCACCCCTGAACCTTCAGCCCTTGGCTTCTTGCAGTCTCTGCTCATGTGGCCCTCCCCGCCACAGTTAAAACATCTCCCCGCTTTGCACTCCCGTGCCATATGACCTGGCTTCCCACATTTGAAGCACACATTCAATCCCCACCTACACTCGCCGGTATGCTCCTTCCCACACTTCTCACACCTCTTCACCCCCGCGCCAGATGTGACCACACGACGGTCATCCACCCGTGCCTTCTTATCACTCGTTGAGGCACCACCTCGACCAAATCTTTTCCCATTCCAATTTCGGTCTCCTCCACTATTCTTGCTTGCTTCTGACACCACCACCGTTCATTCATCCTACAACCTTCCCGCCAAATCAATCGCCGACCTAAACGTGCTCGGTCGGGCAGCGATCATGTGCCTACGGACATCCACCGGCAAGCCCTGAATATACCTCTTGATCTTCCGTGACAGAGGCGCCACTTGATCCGGCACCAGTTGTGCCATCTCATTGAATTTGGTGGTGTATTGTTAGTGTGTCATTGTTCCCGCCTCCATCTGCAGGAATTCCCTTTCCACCTTATCTTTCTCCCGGTGAGGACAGAACTCCTCAATTACCAGCTTCTTCAACTCAGACCACCTCATTCTTCCAATTGCCTGACTACCCTTGGCTTGGACAATATTGTCCCACCAACATAGAGCCGAGTCCACAAACGAGGACTTCACCTTCTGGTCTTCTCGGCACTCGCTGATATTCAGAACAGCTTCCATTTCCTCACCCATCGGTGAGCAGCAGTAGCAGTGCCATTACCATCAAAAGTAGGGGGCTTACACCTTTGAAATGCCCCGTAGTTACAACCTTGTGCCGCCTCCGGCGCAGGCTCTTCTTCTTCCTCATCTTCATCATCGGAGAGAACCGTCTCAGCTTTAGATGATCTACCACCAGCCATCCTCTAACACACACTAAAAGATTCAAACACAACACGGTCCTTCAAGGGAACAACTCAGTTTATGTCAAGTGTAGTAAGTCCCTAATTACAGTGGCCAGTTGTGATTAGCCATTTACTTTACTCTTCATACCCTGAGCATTACCTATCCTGACTACATTAGTATCTAAATCTACCAGCAACACATAAACCACATAACATGCGCACACAATACCGGTTGACATTAAGAAAATATCTAATGGCACGCAGCTACTCAGACTGGCATTCCTTCCCTTTCCGTCCCATTTTCAGTTTGAGTTTAGGTTTATTTTGAAAATTTACCCATTTCACTTAAACTTTAGCTCTGATACCAACTTGTAAGGCCCCACTTTTCGGGCACATCACAGTTGGCCAAATCATCGCACATAAAACATATATTTATACATTAACCTTTAAAAGAGTTGCAGCGGAATAACTTTACATTCAATTTAAATGCTTTTGCAAGTTATACAACACTTATTACAAAATATCGTTTGTTCGCATTACAATGCAAAACATTATACAAAAGAATGCCTTCCAAAAAGAGCTGAGTAGCCGCCCCGCGCCATCCTTGACAACATTACCTGCCAACTGGAAACACATAAAAGTCAGCGTTGCTGAGTGAGTTCTAGTTTTATAATAAAACATACTTTACTTTTGTTTAAAAACCATTCTTCACTTTTGCATGTGATCACACATCATACGTACACATAGATAATATTATTATTATCTTCATCATTCGTTCGTTAACTTTCATTCATTCAACGTACATCATTACCAATCACATTCTTTACCTTCATTCACATTCATTCATAATTCTTACTTTCATTCGTACGTTCATTACTTTCGATGACATGTACAATACCCCGAACACTATGCACGAAGTGGTTACTGGGCCTGAGTCTTTCATAGACCTCGAACATTGTGCACGAAGCTGACTCCAGTACCTAGGGCAAGTACATTCACCACTTATCTTTTCTCTTTCATTCCGGATTAATGCCATGTGCTATACCCTGAACATTATGCACGAAGCTGGTTACTGGGCTTGAGGTATTTCATAGACCTCAAACATTATACACGAAGTTGACTCCAATACCTAGGGCAAGCGGCAAGGATCCTATACATATGGTCAATCACAAGGATTGGACCCTAGTGTGCATCCTTCTGGGGTGGCTAACCCACACACAGTTGAGCTAACACCCTTCATTGGGTGTGAACCTCCATACGTTTGCTTGCAAGCCTTTCTTACTTTCATTCATTCGTTCGTTAATGCATGCATTCTTTCATTACTTTTCTCTTTTCATTATCTTCCACTTTACGTTACATAATACTTTTCATTCATTCATAAACATTCAACGTAAAGCCACGGGAAAATAACCATACATAACAGGAACGTAAGCATAAACATAAACATACCAAGACATCACCATACAAGGCACCATCATACATACATAACATACATCATACATACCATCATGCATAAACATCAATCATACATCATCATGACCATCATAACGTCTAGGACCTCTAAAGTCAACTTAAACGAACCCTCGGGAACCACCAAGGTTCAAGCTTACCTCTACACATCTCCCCGAAAGTCAGAAGATTGAACTATGTTCTCTCGGGCACCCGAGCCCTATTTGGGCGTATGGACACCCTTCAGTCGCATGAACTCCTAGGTGACTGAATACTTAGGCGAATGGACATCAGGCGAATGGACCCTATGCGGATGAACCTGTGCGGATGAATGCTATGGGCGAATAAACACTATACGAATGAGCACTCAAGCTGTAAGGCCCCGTTCCCGGGCACCTCACAGTTGGTCGTCATCACCCATAAAACATACATTTAATATAACGTAATAAAAATCTTGCAGCGGAAACTTTGAATTTACTATAAATGCTTTTGCAAAGTAATACAACACCCATTACAAAATATCGTTTGTTTGCATTACAATACAAAAACATTGACAAAAGAATGCCATCCCAAAAGAGCTGAGTAGCCGCCTCGTGCCATCCTCAGCAACACTACCTGCCAACTGGAAAACACATAAAAGTCAGCGTTGCTGAGTGAGTTCTAGTTTTATAATAAACATATTTTTACTTATTTATAAGTATCCTTTTGTGCATGCGTTCATACATCATACGTACACAGAGATAATATTCGTTATTATCTTCATCATTCGTTATTCATCGTTATTTTTAACTTCTCGTATGGATTCTGTCAGGCTTTACCCACTTCATAGCACTTGGATATGATTACTGTGGTCGAATGACAAGAATCCCGTTCATACTTACTTGCACATTGAAAGGTGAATTGTACCAATACCATATGCTACACCCCGATCGTTATTAGCTACCGGGCCGAAGTCAACATATGAACAACAAAACGTATGCCACGGTACTAGAGGTAAGCGGTAGTGGTACCATGACCATGGTCAATCACAGAGAAGGACCAATCGTGTTATTCAATGTTTGCAAGACATAATTCGTTCGTTCATTAATGCATGTATTCATCATCATTCTTCTTTTCGTTCATTCGTTAATACATGCATTCATCATCATGTTCCTCTTTCATTATCTTTCACTTTACGTTACATAATACTTCATTAGTTCATTCTTGTTATTCGTAAAGTTTTGGAAAGATAAGCATACATAATTACAAGGAACATACACATTCATCATACATTCCTCATCATACATTCATCATCATACATTCATCATCATACATAGCATCATACATACGTAATCATACATAGCATCATCACTCATATTCAATAACGTCGTTATGTCATACCATACTTAACAATATTTTATTAATATATTGTTAATAACAATAATAATACACTGATACATATAAAACATCATCATTATTAACCCTAGTCAACCCTGGTCAAAACCTCGAACTTCGGATTTGCAGGAATTTCTGTAAAAACTCTAAGTGTTCTGGACGTTTGAGCCCTGTTGGGCGTATATAAGCCCCTTGGGCGTATGAGCCCTGTTGGGCGTAAGAGCACTGCTGGGCGTATGAGCCCTATTGGACTTTTCATCCTATACTTAGAAATAATCACCTGGTCATACGACCACACTGTTGGGCGTATGAGTCCTATTGGACTCTTCAACACACTTAGAAAAATCACCTGGTCATACGACCACACTGTTGGGCGTATGAGTCCTATTGGACTCTTCAACACACTTAGAAAAATCACCTGGTCATACGACCACACTGTTGGACGTATTAGCAACCTGGACATGTATCTAATTCATATTCCAAATCCCAAACATCATAATGCCTAGTTCTAAACATGCTCACATGATTCTAGGCAAAACTTAACATGAACACATACATTCATACATTCAATCATACGGGTATAAAATCCAAGTTTTATAAAAACATACTTACATGCATTTTCCAGCCCCAAAGCATTTAAAAACAGGTAAAAAGGGGTCTAGAAACTCACCTTAGTTTGTCTTCGGGTTTTGGATGCCCTTTCTTAACTTCCCAGTCGTTTCTACACCTAAAACACACACACACAGTGCAACCCGAACACAAACACACACACATAAGAACATGCATTCTCGGTTTCTTAGCCAAAACACAACTTAAAAACACCAATTCTTACCTTGAATCCGATTTCTTCTTCTTTCTCTCTCTAAGAATCGAAGTCCCTGCTGTTTCTCTCTCTAAAAACCGAATGCAAAGAAGTGTGCAGGGGTTATGGGCGGCCATGCCTCCCTTTTGTACAAAATAAATAACAACTTTGCCCATTTGGCACTTTTGGTCCCTCCTTTTAGTTGACTTTTATTTTCTTTCCTTTTCTTCCTTTTCTTTTATTTCTTGCTAAAAATACGGGTGTTACAAGTCCACCCCCCTTATATAGGTTTCGTCCCCGAAACCTGTTATTCCTCAAACAGATGTGGGTAGTGCTGTCTCATTTCTACTTCAGTCTCCCACGTAGACTCGGATCCCTTCCTGTGCTTCCACTGTACACGCACAAGAGGAACCACTTTATTCCTCAACCTCTTCTCCTTACGATCAATGATTGCCACTGGTTGCTCAACGTAATTGAGCCGTTCGTCTACTTCAATATCCGCCAGTGGTACAACCATGCCTTCATCAGCTAAGCACTTTCTCAGATGAGATACATGGAATGTAGGATGAATTCCACTTAACTCATCCGGCAGCTCAAGTTGATAGGCCACCTCTCCTACTCGTGCGACAATTCGGAAAGGTCCTATGTATCTCGGGCTTAGCTTACCTCTTTTCCTGAATCTAATAATTCCTTTCCAAGGTGAGACCTTCAACATAACTCGGTCACCAACCTTGAACTCTATCGGTCTTCGCCTCTTGTCAGCATACGACTTTTGCCTAACTTTCGCCGCCTTCATGAAGGCTTTGATCTTTTCCAGCTTTTCAGCCGTTGCTTCAATTACCTCGACACCTCCCAACTCTTTCTGCCCAATGTCTCCCCAGCACACGGGCGTCCTACATCTCCTACCGTATAGCATCTCGTAAGGTGGCATGCCAATGCTGGCGTGATAACTGTTGTTGTACGAGAATTCCGCTAACGGCAGGTGGTTGTCCCAACTTCCTCCAAAATCGATCACGCACGCCCGAAGCATGTCCTCGAGTGTTTGGATCGTCCTCTCAGACTGACCGTCTGTCTGAGGGTGATATGCTGTACTAATGTGTAGCCTCGTCCCCATTGCATCATGAAATCTTTTCCAAAACTTAGAGGTAAACCGGGTGTCCCGATCAGACACAATACACCGGTACACCATGACGAGCTACAATTTCTTTGATGAACAGATCCGCCAATCTTTCAGATGAGTACGTTTCGCGGATCGGTAGGAAGTGGGCACTCTTTGTCAAACGGTCAACTATCACCCATATGGCATCATACCCTTTAGGGGTACGTGGTAACTTCGTGATGAAGTCCATGGTGATGTGGTCCCACTTCCATTCGGGTATATCCAACGGTTGGATCTTCCCGTAGGGCTTCTGGTGTTCCGCCTTCACTTGTAAGCAAGTCAAGCACTTACTTACGTACTCCACTACGTCGCGTTTCATACCCGGCCACCAATAGTCTTTCTTCATGTCGTGGTACATTTTGGTAGCACCGGGGTGAATGGAGCATCGGGTCTTATGAGCCTCGTCCATAATTCTACCACGTAGATCCCCGTATCGAGGAATCCACATTCGCCCAAATCGGGTCTTAACACCAAGAGTGTTCTCACCCAATTCCGTAACTAGGCCTCTCATCCTTTCGGAGTTAAGACGATCTTCTTTCAAAGCCTCGTCTTGGAACTCCTTAACCTGTGTCATCACATCGGGGGTCATGATCAGCTGATAAGCCTTCACCCGAATCGGCTCAGGTCGTTCTTTTCGACTAAGGGCATCGGCCACCACGTTGGCCTTGCCCGGATGGTAATGGATTTCGCAATCATAATCCTTTATTAGTTCCAACCATCGTCTCTGCCTCATGTTAAGATCTTTCTGCTCGAAAAAGTACTTCAAGCTTTTGTGGTCGGTGAAGATTGTGCACTTCGTCCCGTATAGATAGTGCCGCCAAATCTTCAACGCGAAAACCACCGCAGCTAATTCTAGATCGTGTGTGGGATAGTTGGCTTCGTGGATCTTCAGTTGTCGAGATGCATAGGCGATCACCCTTCCACGTTGCATCAACACGCAACCTAGCCCGGAATAAGATGCATCTGAATAGACCACTAAGTCTTCATTCCCCTCGGGCAAAGTCAAAACAGGAGCTTGTGTTAGTCTTGCCTTCAACTCCTCAAAAGCCGTCTCCTGCTCTCGACCCCACACGAATTTCACGTCCTTACGAGTCAATTTTGTCAAAGGTGAGGCTATCTTTGAAAAGTCTTGAATAAATCTCCTATAATAGCCCGCCAATCCCAAAAAGCTACGAATCTCGGATGGCGTCTTTGGTGATTTCCATTGCATTACAGCCTCAACCTTTGCTGGGTCCACCATGATTCCCTCTGCATTTACCACGTGACCCAGAAATTGCACCTCGCGTAGCCAGAAAGCACATTTGGAGAACTTAGCATACAGTTTCTCCCTTCTCAAAGTCTCCAATACTTCCCGAATGTGACCGGCATGCTCTTCTTCGCTCCTCGAATAAATCAGGATATCATCGATGAACACAATCACTGATTTATCTAACATTGGCCGACACACTCGGTTCATCAAGTCCATAAAAGCAGCTGGCGCGTTAGTTAGACCAAATGACATAACGAGAAACTCATAGTGTCCATAACGCGTACGAAAAGCTGTTTTAGGAATGTCCTGCTCCTTTACCTTCAATTGATGGTAGCCAGATCGAAGATCTATCCTCGAGAACCAACTGGCACCCTGAAGCTGGTCGAACAAGTCATCGATCCTCGGTAACGGATACCGATTCTTTATGGTCAACTTGTTCAATTCACGGTAGTCGATACACATTCTCATGCTACCGTCCTTCTTTTTCACAAATAAGACCGGAGCACCCCAAGGAGAGATACTCGGTCTAATGAAGCCCTTGTCAAGCAACTCCTGCAGTTGCTCCATCAACTCCTTCATCTCCGTAGGAGCTAATCGATACGGTGCCTTGGTGACAGGTTGGGCACCGGGTATTAAGTCAATTTGAAATTCGATTTCACGGTCAGGTGGCAATCCCGATAAGTCTTCCGGGAACACATCTGGAAACTCACACACAACCGGAACGTCGGATAGTTGTGGTGTTGGTGTTTCCACATCCTTCACATAACATAGGTAGGCGTTGCACCCACGCCTCATGCACTTCCCCGCCACCGCCATCGAAATCACCTTCGGAATCACCGTTACCCGATCACCGTATATTGTCACTAGACTTCCGTCAGATGCCGTCAATCTAATCATCTTCTTTCGACATACGATATTCGCTTCATAGGTTGCCAACCAATCCATCCCTAGTACTACATCAAATCCACCTAAGGGCATCACATGTAATCTAGCAGCAAACCTATGACCTTCTAATTCTATGGTACAGTCCTCTATCACATCAGTAACTCTAGTGGACTTACCAATAGCAGTTTCTACATAAAAAGGCTCACTAATGCATTTACTACTAACAGGCAATTTAGCACAGAAAGTAGCAGAAATGAAACTCCTACTAGCACCAGAATCAAATAACACAGAAGCAAGAGTTTGATTTACTAGAAACGTACCTGACACCACATCGGGGTCCGTCCTAGCCTCTTCCTACGTCATAGTGAAAGCCCTGGCGCTTGCTCTCGGACCTTCACTTCCCGTCTTCTTTACCCCTGAAGCCTCAGCCCTCGGCTTCTTACAATCCCTGCTCATATGACCGCCTTCCCCACAGTTAAAACACTTGCCCATCCGGCAATCTTTGATATGTGCCCTGTCTTCCCGCACTTAAAGCAGAGGTTGGATCCCCATTTGCACTCCCCTGAGTGCTCCTTTCCACACTTAGCACACTTCCTCACCCCAGCTCCAGACACGATCACACGGTGGTCATCACTCTCGCCTTCTTGTTGTTCGTCGAAGTATCACCCCGACCAAATCTCTTCCCCTGCCAATTCTTCTCCCCACTTCCCTTCTTGCTACCCTCAGCCTTTACCAACGCAGCCATTCATCGAATAACCTTCCCGCCAAATCCACTGCCGACCTGAAAGTGCTTGGTCGGGCAGAAATCAAGTGCCAACGAATTTCAGCTGGCAACCCCTGGATATACCGTTGATCTTTCTAGACACCGGCGTCACCTGCTCTGGCACCAACAGCGCCAATTCGTTAAACTTGGTGGTATATTGTTGGTGGTCATCGTCCCCGCCTCCAACTGCAGGAACTCTCTCTCAATTCTATCCATTTCCCGACGAGGACTGAATTCCTCAATAACCAGCCTTTTTAACTCAGCCCACTTCATCTTCCCTATAGCCCTGCTACCTCGGCTGGGACTATATTTTTCCACCAGCATAAAGCCGACCCTGTGAAAGAGTGGGTAGCAAACTTCACCTTCTTGTCCTCCTGGCAATCACTAATATCGAGGACAGCCTCCATTTCCATCACCCATTGGTGAGCATCAGTAGCAGTACCAGAACCATCAAAAGTTGGGGGCTTGCACCTCATGAATGCCCCGTAGTTACAACCCGGGCTGTCTCCCATACCTGCTCTTCCTCCTCTTCCTCTTCATCATCGGATAATACTGTTTCTGCTTCGCCTGTTGCCGTCTTCCTGAGGACCGATTCCTCCCCGTCTATCATCTTCACGTACTGCCTTTATCACTTCGGTCACTACAGACGGTAAGATCGTCTGCATGACCTGGTGCACTTCCTCAACACTGCCTCTTTCACTGAGGCCCTCAAATTCGCGCTTTCGTCTGCCTCCTCCTGATGAGGAGCTCGTTTTCCTCATGAACTACTTTCTCTGTCCTAAGTCTTCCTCGCGTGTTACGCGGTTCATCACCACGTCCACCGCCACGGGAAGCTTTAGATGATCTACCACCGACATCTTCTATCACACTGGAAGATTTAAACACCAACACGGTCATTCAAGGAAATAGCTCAGTTTATGTCAAGTATAGTAAGTCCCTAATTACAGTGGCCAGTTGTGATTAGCCACTTACTCTACTCTTCACACCCCGAGCATTACCTGTCCTGACTACATTAGTATCTAAGTCTAACAGTACACATAAACATAACATGCGCACGTAACACTGGTTAACTTTCAAGAAAATACCTGATGGCACGCAACTACTCAGATGGCATTCTCTTCTTTTCTGTCCCATTTTCAGTTTAAGTTTAGGTTTATTTTAAAAATTTACCCATTTCACTTAAACTTTGGCTCTGATACCAACTTGTAAGGCCCCGTTCCCGGGCACCTCACAGTTGGTCGTCATCACCCATAAAACATACATTTAATATAACTTAATAAAAATCTTGCAGCGGAAACTTTGAATTTACTATAAATGCTTTTGCAAAGTAATACAACACCCATTACAAAATATCGTTTGTTTGCATTACAATACAAAAACATTAACAAAAGAATGCCATCCCAAAAGAGCTGAGTAGCCGCCTCGTGCCATCCTCAGCAACACTACCTGCCAACTGGAAAACACATAAAAGTCAGCGTTGCTAAGTGAGTTCTAGTTTTATAATAAAAATATTTTTACTTATTTATAAGTATCCTTTTGTGCATGCGTTCATACATCATACGTACACAGAGATAATATTCGTTATTATCTTCATCATTCATTATTCATCGTTATTTTAACTTCTCGTATGGATTCTGTCAGGCTTTACCCACTTCATAGCACTTGGCTATGATTACTGTGGTCGAATGACAAGAATCCCGTTCATACTTACTTGCACATTGAAAGGTGAATTGTACCAATACCATATGCTACACCCCGATCGTTATTAGCTACCGGGCCGAAGTCAACATATGAACAACAAAACGTATGCCACGGTACTAGAGGTAAGCGGTAGTGGTACCATGACCATGGTCAATCACAGAGAAGGACCAATCGCGTTATTCAATGTTTGCAAGACATAATTCGTTCGTTCATTAATGCATGTATTCATCATCATTCTTCTTTTCGTTCATTCGTTAATACATGCATTCATCATCATGTTCCTCTTTCATTATCTTTCACTTTACGTTACATAATACTTCATTAGTTCATTCTTGTTATTCGTAAAGTTTCGGAAAGATAAGCATACATAATTACAAGGAACATACACATTCATCATACATTCCTCATCATACATTCATCATCATACATTCATCATCATACATAGCATCATACATACGTAATCATACATAGCATCATCACTCATATTCAATAACGTCGTTATGTCATACCATACTTAACAATATTTATTAATAATATTGTTAACAATAATAATACACTGATAATAATATCAGTAATAATAAGGGTTAATCATAATCATCATTACATGCATAAAACATCATCATTTATTAACCTAGTCAACCCTGGTCAAAACCTCGAACTTCGGATTTGCAGGAATTTCTGTAAAAACTCTAAGTGTTCTGGACGTTTGAGCCCTGTTGGGCGTATAAGCCCCTTGGGCGTATGAGCCCTGTTGGGCGTAAGAGCACTGCTGGGCGTATGAGCCCTATTGGACTTTTCATCCTATACTTAGAAATAATCACCTGGTCATACGACCACACTGTTGGGCGTATGAGTCCTATTGGACTCTTCAACACACTTAGAAAAATCACCTGGTCATACGACCACACTGTTGGGCGTATGAGTCCTATTGGACTCTTCAACCACTTAGAAAAATCACCTGGTCATACGACCACACTGTTGGACGTATTAGCAACCTGGACATGTATCTAATTCATATTCCAAATCCCAAACATCATAATGCCTAGTTCTAAACATGCTCACATGATTCTAGGCAAAACTTAACATAAACACATACATTCATACATTCAATCATACGGGTATAAAATCCAGTTTTATAAAAACATACTTACATGCATTTTCCAGCCCCAAAGCATTTAAAAACAGGTAAAAAGGGGTCTAGAAACTCACCTTAGTTTGTCTTCGGGTTTTGGATGCCCTTTCTTAACTTCCCAGTCGTTTCTACACCTAAACACACACACACAGTGCAACCCGAACACAAACACACACATAAGAACATGCATTCTCGGTTTCTTAGCCAAAAACACAACTTAAAAACACCAATTCTTACCTTGAATCCGATTTCTTCTTCTTTCTCTCTCTAAGAATCGAAGTCCCTGCTGTTTCTCTCTCTAAAAATCGAATGCAAAGAAGTGTGCAGGGGTTATGGGCGGCCATGCCTCCCTTTTGTACAAAATAAATAACAACTTTGCCCATTTGGCACTTTTGGTCCCTCCTTTTTAGTTGACTTTTATTTTCTTTCCTTTTCTTCCTTTTTCTTTTATTTCTTGCTAAAAATACGGGTGTTACACAAGCGTATGGACCTCAGTCGTATGACCCTCATGCGAATGAACTTTAGTCGCACTACTCACATGCGAATGGCCCTCAGTCGCACGACTCGCATACGAATGACCCTCAGTCGCGTTTCTTTCAGTCGCATGACCTCCAGTCGCATGCCATTCGGTCGCCTAGCCCTAACTGATGCAGAATGCAGTTCTTCCCCGAACCCAATCTGCCATTTTTGGCATCCAAGACCTCCCAAACCTGTTCTAGTTTCAAATCAACCATCCTAAACCTTAGAAAACATACCATAACACCATTCAAGCACACACAAGCTCGAAATCAAAACCCAATCGTATCACACACAACACATACACGCGGGTCAACACACACACTTCAAAACAGGTTTCACTATGTGTTCCAGCCGCAAATCAGTTGAAAACAAGTAAAAGAGGGGTCCTAGAACTCACACAAACAACACCGTCGAGTAGAGCTTCAATCTAACCCGCTACACCTCAACTTTTGCGCTCGAAACCAAGAAAACGAAGCTTGAAACCCCCTTTCTCCCTCTCTTCTCTCTGGCTGATTTTCACAAGTGTGGGGGAGGGTGTGGGCTGCCCTCCCCTCTTAATCCCCCACCCTTCTAAACTCTCTCCCGTTTGACAAGTTTGGTCCCTCGACTTTGGGCTTTATTTCTTTCTTTCTTCTTCTTTCTTTTTCTTTCACTTTAGTCTTTTGTTTGAGTCTTCTAAAATAACCAGGTGTTACATATATCTATATATGTATATATATATGCGTATATATATGTATATATATATATGTGTGTATATATATATATATGTGTATATATATGTATATATATATGTATATATTATTGTGTGTGTATATATATATATATTATATATATATATGCCCATTGCTTTCTGAAGGGTCTACAAGAACCGCGACGTAAGCCAACTATCGGGATCGATATGATTGACAAAGGCACCCTATGCCTAGCTATAATTTCATTCACATAGATCCTTTCTAATTTCTCCATCTTGTAATTCTCTCGAATTGGTAAGAAATGAGCAAATTCCATCATTCAGTCCACGATAACCCAAACTGAGTCATGTCCACTACTTGTTCTTGACAACTTAGAAATGAATCTATCGTTATATTTTCCCATCTCCATTAGGTAATTTCCGTTTGTTCTAGTAATTCCGAAGGCTATAGATGTTCGGATTAATCTTAGGACATGTTAAACATTCACTAATATTAGTGGCAATATCCTGATTCATGCATGACCACCAATACAATTTCTTAATGTCTTGATACATCTGTTCGTGTCAATTAAGACAGAGTATCTTGACTGGTGTGCCTCATTCATAACTAGTTCTCTCATATTTCCCTACTTTGGTACCCATATATGATCCACAAAATATTATACACCATCATCCTTACGTTCCATTTGTTTATCTAACCTACAAACTCTTTACTTATAACATTCGCCTCCTTCAATTCCTCACCCTGTGATGTTAAAATATGAGTCTTTATGCTTAATTGTATGGTCATTCCTAAAGCTCGTGCATGTAAGGGTTTAACTCGTCCTTTCTAGTCAACAATCAGCCATCACATTCATCTTTCCCAAATGATATTGAATCTCATATCATATTCGCTAAGAAGTTCAACCCATAATCTATGACACATGTTTAATTCCTTTTGATCAAAGATATGCTAGAGGCTTTTGTGATCGGTCTAGATGACACACTTACAGATAATGCCTCCAATTCTTAAGTACAAACATTAGAACACCTAATTCCAAATCACGTGTCAATTCCATAATTGATGGATTTCTAAAGGCATCTTTTAGGTGTATCCCACTTCTTAACTTTTTTGATCTTTCCCGGATCAACCTGACTTCCTCTTTCATTGACCACATGACCGAGAAACTTCACTTTGCAACTAGAAATCACACTTAGAGAATCTAGCGTAGAGTCTATATTCTCATAACAATTCATTATCACCCTTAGATTTTGCTCGTGCTCTTCTTTTGATCGCGAATGAATGAGGAAATCATCTATAAACATGATCACAACTTATCTAGGTACGGATTACATACGCAGTTCATCAAGTCTATAATACTGCAGGTGTTTTTGTCAAACCGAACGACCTAACTGAGAACTCGTGGGTGTACATAATAAGTCTTAAAGGCTGTCTTTAGTATGTCATATTCTTGAACCCTCAACTTATGATAACTCGATCGAAGGTCAATCTTTGGGAATACATCGCTATTTGCAACCGATCAAATAGATCATCAATCCTGGGAAGAGAATATCAGTTTTAGATTGTTATCTTGTTTAATTTCCAATAATCTATACGCATTCAGAATGATCCATCCTTATATTTGACAAACAAAATCAGTGCTCCGCATGGTGAGTGACTAGATCGAATAAAACCTTTGTCCAAAAGTTCTTTTAGTGACTCAACCAGTGGCTAAGCTTGAACACTCCCATAGGGGGAGCAGGGGTGACATTAAATTTTTAGGGGGGAGGGGGGTGAACTCGATATATATAAAACTTTACATTACCTAACTAAAAACCTTACACTACCAATGAAAAAAAGAGGGGCGGTGTCCCACCGGCCCCTATTAACCACTGCCAATGGACTCGAAAACTCTTTCATTTCTGATAGTGCTAACCGTTAGGGTGTCTTTACTGCAGAACTTGCTCCAGAAATCAAGTCAATTCAAAACTCCACTTGACGAGGAGGGGAAAATCCTATTAAGTCATCACGAAACACCTCTGGGAAAATCCCGTACAATGAGAATATCTTTTAACTTTCTTTCTTCTGCATTCTTTTCCACCATGGGCACTAGAAATACGTAACGTTGCTTCTTTAAGCATCGACGAGTCTTCATACAAGAAATGAGTCTTAGGTTCTTCTTGGGTCATTCTCTTTGGATATTGAGCACTTCATCAATTAAAAGAGGAATATGTACCACTTTTTCTTGATAAACTATCTCAGCTCCACGCTTTGATAACCTATCCATACTGTTACCGCATTAAAACTTCCCAATTCAAATGGTATCAAGTCTATGTCAAATGCATGATCTTCTAGTACTAAGGTGCAACATTTAATTATTTACTTAGCCTCTACTGATCTATCATTTCCATCTCTACTGAGTAACTAATTTCTAAGCAACTAGCGTTCACAACCTTGGCCTTACTGTCTACCTTCACATAACTTTGCTTGTTCACTCTCCAGCTTCAATTCACTGCTCAAAAGATTTTCTCAATACCCTCTCATCAATCAAGGAACCTACCTTTAAGGATACAGCAGTTACCTTTCCTCAAACCTAGGCAACCAATCCTTATATGTACCTCTCTATCCTCTTTGATCGAGATGTCATAAAGCGTGGCATAAACTTTACCAATTCATGGAGTCTGTCAGTATAAGGAGCATGACCTAACCCTATTATTACACGATTCCAGAATTCCAACTCTAACTTTACATCCCATTCATTAGGCAGTAAACCTTAGTCATCAAAGCTTTAAATTCATCCCAAGTCATGGCTATCGTAGTCTCCCTCCCTCAGGCTTGTGCTGGGTATGTTACCATAATAGTGTTTTACCCACTAGTAAGCAAGCATCATACTACACCTTCTAGTCTTTAGCATAGTAGTTGATATCCATTACAGTTTCCAATTCCCAAACCAACAAGTCAGAGCTATTGTTTCACCTTTTCTATCGTACTCCTTCGACTAGCATGTCGTAAATTTCTTTTATGCATATCTATCCTGTCAAGATCATCACATACCCCCAATTCAGGCACATCCATAGTATATCAGTGATGCTTATATATAGGGTTCCCCACAGCGTTCCCACCACATCAACGATATACCGAAAATAATACTTAGATTGGTTATGTGACACCCAATAACTCTATTAAAGTATAATGCTAGAATGTTCAAACCCTTAATCCTCCAAGTCTTTATGATCAATCCAATGAACCAAGCAATACATGTGTAGAGAGTATCACCACTTTGCTGCAACTCTACAAAGACCACGTACATTTCTATTAAATAATCAATTGCACAATCATTGAAATGGTAGAAGGAGCAACGTCTCATAAAGACTAGGACTCATGTTACAATATGAATCCTATGAAGGCTACATGTATATTAGAATTAACATAAAAGTAAAGGTGAATAATGTTTCCTCATCATTAATGAAATATTATAAGGATTGAGACTCCATGGTCGCAAAGTAGAGAATGGAAGATTTATGCTGAACATAACCATTATCTCATGACAGGGTTTGCGAGACTTTGCATGCACTTCAAATCGTAACTACATGTGCACCCGTGATTGAAATTTGCTTTCATGCTCAACCTCAGCTCATCCTAATTGAGTTAAACCATCTTGTCAAGTACAAAGTGTTATCTATGATCAAAGTATCAAAGATATGGCCATTAACTAATAGTTAATTAGTTGGGAGTTGTATGGAGGTAACAATCGAGAAAGCATTCAATTAAGCTAAGAATAGTCAAAGGAATCCATTTACTATATCTGAAATCCAATAAAGTAGTAATCATCTGACCAGAGTGCGTCATGTCTTTTGTCTACTTGCGTCATGTCAGCCAAGTTATGTCTTTTGTCTACTTGCATCGTGTCAGCCAATGTGTCCACCTCCTAAGATTCAACCCAACAAGTTGTGGATAACGTGCATACACACACGTGACTCTGACGAATGCAAGAAGTACGAGTTGGCTTATAGCCTAAGTCCTTAGAAAAAAATCCTCATATGTGTAATTATCAATCTTGTCCAAATAAAAGTGGAGTTCACACATGAGTATCTTCTTACTTAAAGATTTCTCAAAGTACACATAGATAATCCAATGTTCACAATTTCCCAAATAAGTATACCATTAAAGCATAGCCAATAATGCACTTAGAACATTTGCATGTATATCATTGCACACATAATCCTATCTGTCACACCCCTGCTTATACTGGAAACATAAGGGTGTAACAGATGGGATTGTCACACCTTGATAGTTAATAAAAATATATTAAATGATGAAAATCAACGTGTCATGACGTCACCCGACACAAATAGAGACTTGTATGGTGATCAGTCAAATTCACGATAAACATAGTCAAACAAGTATAACCAAATTTAATCCCATAACCCGAAAACAAGTAAAGGCAAACACGCCCAAATGTGACAAACATAAGATAAACACAATTATTTGAAACACTAGAGTAAGTCTATAATGAAATCCTTAAGGTCATCTCTAAGACATCAACTCTAGCTGTTGTTAATGATTGTTGTTAACTGAAAATATATGATCAAAAGGTCAACACATGGTTGGTAAGTTCGTAGGTTTAAATATTGAATAAAATTGATGTTGTGTAGAAGCTTTGTAGGACATAAGTGTATACAGTTATAAGCAAGCAATATCACATGTAATCATGAGCCTTACAACTAAGCCTACGACGTACACACAGATCTTATCGGAACATATTTATCCTAGGGTGCGTTCGTGACCACTATCAGTCCCAACTATTATATTGACAAACAAGAGTGGGGGTATCAACCCTATAGTACTATCAATACCTGTCCGTCGGCTCGAACATCGAAGTTAAATAGTTGTGAAAAAAGTACAGAATAACTCATGCATGTTCCAGATATATACTTACAAAACAGTAACACCATAGTCCCAAAAGAATAAATGATTTGAAAGCCAGAAATAAGGTTCTGCACACTTTTCCCCCTTGTTATTTATATATTTTTGTAGAAATGTGGTGCCGCGAGACTCACCTTGATATGATTCGTGAATAACAAAAGAAAGTAATAAGCTTATACTGATACATCGAACCAAAATTCAAGCACCTATAATATAGTAATTGAATTATAAACATATCTAAAAAATTGTTTTAATACTTTTGATGTATTTCGGGTCGGTTCGGGTTTATTGCACGACTCGCTCAGAAAAGATATATAATAATTGATTACCCGCATGAATAAGCACGTACGAATATATCTATATATACACACACACACACAATTAGATCAGTAGACATCTTTTATATTTAATATATCTCTAACATGTTATTTACACACACTATAATTTACCTATATTTTTATATTTATAATCGCATAACCATACGCGTCATACTGATTTATAGTACGATAATATATTTATGAGCTAGTTACATGAAAGGTCCTGTGGTTAGGTTTGTTTTTACTTTTGATCCCCAGGTTTGAAAAACTATCGGTCCATAGGTTTGATAAAACGTAACACAAATGGTCCCCGTAATGGATGGTCGTTATCTTTTTCGTTAAATGCCTGTAAAATGTCTAACCGCTACCTTTAAAAAATTTATAATTTTAATTTAACTACATATACATACGCCCCACCTAGTCCATCATCGCCACCACCGCCAGCCATTGCCGTCCCCCCACCACTAGTGGCCGCCTCACCACCATCATATTTTCTTCTTCATCTTACTGGTCACGTCTCCCTCTTGAACCACCATCACCGCCATCGCACCACAACGCACCACCGCCCACCACCCTTTCCCTTATCGTTGTCATATTCAGCTAAACTCCGACTGTTAGCCAACCGCCGCCTTGTCGTTGTCGTCTCCCCATGCATCGACAGAGATTTCCAATTGGTGCTTGGTTGGTTCTGCGCATCTAACTCCTCTTTTGGGGTTTATGCTCCTGTTATAGACGGTGGTGGTGGGTCGAGCAAAAGGGTTGTTGTGGAACAAGAAAGTGGGTTAGGGTTGAGGGTTAGTGGTAGTGGTGTTATTCAAGGATGTTTTGGTTATTTAAAATAATTTAACAGAAAAAGATAACGGCCATCCATGACGGTGAACATTTGTGTTATGCTTTGTCAAACCTGTAGATCGACCTTGTAGTTTTTCAAACCTTGGGACCGAAAGTGAAAACAAACCTAACCACAAGGAAATTTCATGTAATTAACTCTATTTATACTCATTCATCCCATATATATTTACATATATATAGTGGAGAGATCAAATGAGAACTCACTTTTTTGTGAGAACTCTAGTAACCAATGTGAGCCACTAGTTTTCAATGGCAACATGGTAATTAATAAAAACATAATAAAAAATTAAACAATAACATAAAAATAAAAAAATAAAAACATAAAAATATTTCTCTCGTTTTCCTCTTTCATAAAAAACTATAAAAATAAAAAAAATCTCTTTTTTTACAAAATTCGTTTTACACATGCGTAATAGCGGATTTACACGTGTAAATCTGGTATTGCACATGTGCATAACCAGATTTACACATATGTAAATAACGGGTGAATGATTTTTTCAAAAAAAAGTATATCATTATGGTAGACTTTGGAAAGTTAAAAAATACCGAAATTAATGGTGAAATTCTTTTGAATGAATAAAGTCGTGAAAAGAAAAGTTATGAACTTTTTAAAAAAATGGTGAAAGTAACATGTGACTTGCATGTGACTAAAATATGTGGCTCATATTGGTTCCTAGAGTTCTCATAGAAAAAATTGGTTATCAAGATAACCCTATCCTATATATATATATTATACATATATATATACATATATATATATATATGTATATAAATATGTATATATATATATGTATATATATGTATATATAGTATATCATTATTATGCAATTTATATAATTACATATTCTCATTCAATATACAATTTTATTTATATAGTCATATCATTATTCATATATATGTATAGTTATATACAACCAACTTACCTAACCATACACACACACACATACACACACACACATACACACACACACTACCCAACCCACACAAAATAACACAATAGACATATATATATATATATATACACATATATATATATATAGACACATATATATACATATATTATATGTATATATACACACATATATATATGTACATATATATATATACACTATATATGCATATACATATATATATATATATATATATGTATATATATATATATGTACATATATATGTATATATATACATATATATATGTATATATATACATATATATGTATATATATGTATATATGCATATATATGTATGTATATATATGTATATATATGTATATATATGTATATATATACATATATATATAGATGTATATATATGTATATATATATATATATATATATATCTGTATATATATATGTATATATATACATATGTATATATATATATATAATATATATATATAGGATGGATTCGGTACAAACTCTATGCTATCTAAAAACCGTGAGAATTAATCTGGATCATTGATTAATTAGATGAAGGGTTATGATAAATGATAGCTCATTAATCCTGAATACCATATTAGTTAATGTGTAAAAGAGCATATTCGTAATACTTAGATGAATTTAACGTTTTCATAAAAATAGGCAATTACCAATTTAAGATAGGTTTTATTGTTTTACTTAAAAAAAATACTAATTCCACTCAATTTTTAAAACTAAACTAAGTTTTTTATACTTTATTATTTTTTTAAAAAAAGTCATATCTAAAATCAAGTATTTCTTTATCTTTAATATGACTATAAATTTGCTATATTTTTAAAATATATTTTGATATTTTTTCATGTTACACGATGCTACTTCAATATTTGGTGCTACTTACATACATATACACAGTAAAATTTACTTAATGCTAGTGCTACTTTACATATTTTACATATTACTATGTTACACACTTATACACAATGTTAATTCACATAGTGCAAGTGCTACTTTACATATTTTACACATTATGACTTTACACAATGCACTTCGTATAATAGTGTGCCTACTTACACAGTGCTACTTGCGTAATGCTACTTGCGTAATGCTACTTTTCGCAGGTCTACTATCACAAGAGTAGAGTGAAATTTCGTATCTTAGAAACAATCGTTTTACACTAATGAAGAGGCATGATTAATTCATGTGTACTTATTGCAAACAACAAAGGAGCACCCTTGTTGAGATAACAACACCGTATAGGTAACAATTTTTATTTTTTTAGCACCATGTGAATTTATTTAACTTACAAAAATAGCACATCATCAACACATGCAAAAATCAAAATGGTGTTACTTCAAATTCTTTAACTTACAAGTAAAGAAACATTACTTTACCATAAAAATATAACACTGAATACAAACGATTGATTTATATTACATATAAGATAGAAAATGTTGATTGATTCAAAACCGTGGTGTTAATCTTAGTTTATAATAACAAATGTTTAAAAAAGCAAACCTTGCATTGATATAAAACTATGTTGTTCATTCAAATATTATAACAACAAATATTATATAAAAACAAACCGTGACTGATATTGTTCGATTATATACTATTGAAGATCTTGAACAACACAAGTCATTGATGATTCTATGTTTTTAACTCATGACTTAGGTGACATAAGAAGAACATGATGAAAGTTAATTGGGGGATTTTGGACTAGTGAAAAAATCACCAGATTATGTTGTTGATTTTTATAAAAATAGATTAGGAAGGATCCAATCAATATTTGCTTAAATCATGGGTTGTTAAGAACAAACAATTATGCAATTCCTATTA
>JABSNV010000981.1:50000-117500 GCA_024085815.1 Flaveria linearis
GCTGGAATACTCATATCTTCCGGATGAGGATGATGAAGCTCAGAACTAGGCATATCCTCTACATTAATACTTTCTTTTAGTGGGTTCCACTCACCATGCTCAACTATAATCTCATCCGGATCTACCGGAGCCGCAGACTCAGCAGAAATACACTTTTCAAATTCTTTATTAATATGTGAGACAATAAGACCATCCAAAAAGACTCTATTGTACTTTATTCTTACCAAATAATTGTATCTCTCTTCAAAGTCAACTGTATATCATCTTGAGTTGTTTCAACAGGTGAGAAGTTCTGTTCCAAAAGTAGCTTCATCTATGTCTTCATCTTCAAGAACTTCATCATACCAGTCATCTCCAAACTCATCTTCTATATCCTCAAGAGCACCAATCTTTTCTTGAACATATTGCTCTTGTTCTTCTTGACTTTGAACTATCTTTTGAACTTTTAAGGAAGATTCAGGTAACACTGAATCATCTACCTCGTCAATCTTTCTTTTTCCTTTGTCAGCTACAGGAGTTTTCTCAATGTCAATTGGATTGATTTCAGATACAATTACCAACTCAGGAGAATCAGACTTTTTATCTTCTTTCAATTTAGTTAACTCTTCTTTCAAAGACTCATGCTCTTCAGTTAACTTTTGAATTTTTCCTCCATCAAGTCATAGTCTCTTATCACCACTTTAAATGTTTTTATATTCTCATCTTTCTCTCTCACCAAAGTAACAATCTCATCATCTTTCTTTTGGATTATCTCTTTTAACTTCACATTTTCTTCTTTCAAATCAACAATTGTCTTTTCTTGAGCCATATTAGTTTCTTTCAACTTTTCAAGCTCATCCATATCAATAATGTCCTCAATCTGTACAGACACATTATATGCTGTAGCAACTGGAGTTTCCTATGCTTCTATAGGAGTGAAGCTTTGAAATACATGCTCAGAAATTATGGCATCTATTAAATCAAAATCAAAGGTTTGATTTTGAACATATTCTCTATGAACATTAACATTTGTTTCCTCATCACCTTGAGCTTCAGTCATATCTTTATCATGAATCATTCCACCATATGTTCCTTCATCAGCATCATGTGTCTCAACACCATGATCAGAAATAGTATTCTCACTACTATCAAAATGATGAACTTCAGCAGTATCATCACCAGCATCATCATCATCACTGCTAGAACTGTCATTATCTTCATCATGATATTCATTATTGTCATCATTATCATCATCATCTTCATCATTGTCATCATCATCATCATCAGATATGACTTGAGGAATATCATCAACAAGATCAGCAGGATCCACTGGTTCACCTTCAATCAAGTGGAAATTATCTATGTTGATATCCACATCATCATTAGCCAATCTCTTATTGAAATATAGGTACATTTGGATCGCCCGTGGTCATGGCCAATCTCTTATATGATATCTCAGTCATATGTTCAAGTTCTAAGATATCACCACCAACACCATAAACATGGAAATCTGGATATTCTTCATTTATGATCATTTGTAAGAACCTTGGATACATCAGGTACTTGTTCCTGATACCTTTTTCTAAGTTGAAGATAAATCCATTCAGAATCCACTTGGCCATCTTAAATCTTCTATTAGTAGCAATGGCTACTATTAGGGATGCAATGTCTACTGAAAATGAATTCCATCCAACACTCTTTTTTGGCATGCAATGTTGAAAGATGTAGCATAAAAGCTTCCAATGATTATATACTCTTACCTTAAAGAATTGCTTCTTAGGAAAGTGATCAGGATGACCCATTTCCATGAATGTGTTTCTGCATTCATTAAAAGACAGCGCAGACATGTCTTCTGGATCATTATGTCCCAATCTTAGAGCAACTCTGATAGAGTCTTTTGAGACTTCTATCATTCTGTCATTAGTGACAAAACCTCTTACAACTTTCCTTTCATCATCATCTATTTCCACTGAGGTTGTGTTCCAGAATTTATTGATCAATCTTGAGTAAATCACAGGCTGGTAACACATGGCATATACATACCGTCCTCAGTAGAAATCTAATCATCTCCTCATATGAAACTGCATCTTGAACATCCTCATTCAGCAGAGCAGTAACATTATGCTTTGGCTCAAATTTTAAACCAGGCATCTGCTCAAATGAAAACAAGAACTTTAGACACTTTGATTTTTAAACACTTTGAATTTTACAAAATTTGATTAAAATTTTAATGAATTATTATTTTTTAAAAATTAATATTTTGTTTTGCATCAACTTGTACTTAGACTTTTCTAAGAATTAAAAAAAATCTGTCCAAGTCATAGTAAATACAAGTTGTTGTTTATATGTTTTAAAACACACTAATCCAATTAAAATTTTATCAATATTATTAAACAATTGAATTTTTATGAATTTTTATTTTTAATTAAAAAAATTCAAAATACATGAATGTTCATCTTCATCAATCGACTGATGAAGAACATCATCCGATCATGAAATTTAATTTTCTACATGTCAAATTGCTTGAAATCAAGTGTACATTAACAATCAATGATCAATTTCAGTTCTTAGTTCAAGTTTAATGCACAAAATTCAAAATTGTCAGATTTTTAGTGTTCAAAACACCTGAATAGCTTAAAAACGCCCAATTGATTGTGAGTCGAATACTTGAAATAGCATGATTTTGATTATGAACTTACGTTTACAATCGAATACACAATCTATCGATCGCAGTATTTCAGAACAAACAATCAATATAAGTGTGATTAAGTGAAATCGAGAATCGACTGAGTTCAGGGGTTTTTGAGAGTGTGAATGAATGAAAAATGCGAAGTGTTGTTTATATACTAAGTAAAATTTTTAGGCGCATGAGCACTGTTTATGCGCATGAAGTTGTATTTTTCACTAAGTTTTCAGGCGCATGAGCACTGTTTGTGTGTACGAGATTAGGCGCATGAGCACTGTTCAGCCGCATAAATACTGTTTATGCGCTTTTGCGTTGTTCAGGCGCATGAGACTATATGAAACGCCCAACACTTGGTGAATTTTCACTTGATACATCTAACCCTTGAAAGTCTGGTACTGTGTGGGCGCATGAGCATGTTAAAACGCCCAACACTTAACCAATTTTTCAAACATATGAAAACTGTTCAGGCGCATGAGCATATGAAAAACGCCCAAACACTTGTAAAATTTCTGAAAACTTACCATGCTCCTACTTGGACTTATGGCCACTGTTTAGGCGCATGAGATGACTTTCATGAGTCTTAACACTTGCAAATTTCAATTCTTCCACCTGTACACTGTTTAGACATATTAGTATTGTTCACATACTAATATTCAAACAATTTTGTCAAATTTTGACTTTTTCCTAAAATTTACATTTTTTGACCCTCAATTTTGAACTTTTGACATTTAAACCCTTTTATTTTTATTTAACTTTTCAAAAGACAATTTCCTGTCATTTTAGTCTCAAATTTAAACAAAATAATCTCATTTAAAAAACTTACAAGAAGCTTTTCCACTTGAAAAATATTATAGGCTCATTTTTACATTATCAAACACACACATGCTTTGAACATTTAGCTTCATCCTTTTCATTCAAACATTTTAATTTTGATTTTCTTAGAAACTCTTACTTTTTATTACTCCCCCAAACTTTTAAGTTTTACAAAACTTAGAAGTTTCCCAAGTTGTCACAAGAAGATCACACTGATCATTGTTAAATTGCCTGCACACATAAAACATGCATAAATCAAAATTAAATTAGAATAAAAATCTAATATTTACAATAGAATCAATGTCTGCAGTGAGATCATATCAGTTAAGATCAGCACATTAAAGAAAATAAAGTGTGAATAGTCATAGACAATGAATAAATCCTGATCAAGTGTGTTCCAGATCAGTTATTTCACAGCAAAGGAGACACAAGATCCAAGGACAGACAATGAGTGGTTTTGACAAAAGAATCATCTCACTTACTTTTTCAATTCTTGGATTGATTAGGGTAGAATTAGATATGACATGATATGACTCATACAAAGACTTAGAGAGATCAACTATCATCAAGACTTGCAAGAAAGCACAAATTCTCAACTTATTAACTGATAGATATTCATAACCAGAGTTCATGTTGATAATTTAGCAAAGAATTATCATGGATAAACCATTTGATAAACTCTAACTGAATGGGTTGTGCATATTGGCATCTTTTGCATCAAAGGAGAATATCCAGGTCTGTAATTACTTATAACAGAGGAGAATATTCAGGTCTGTAATCACTTACAACAGAGGATATCTCATCACTTCAGGCCTATGATGACTCATAACAAAGAAGTGAGATGATGCTTATAACAGATCTCATGGTTAGTCATATCAACACCAGGTGTGAGTGTTGTAACTTTACAAGGAATCAATCTGATAAGCTAATACTACTCATTAGTACTAAGATGAACACACATACATGCATAGATGATTTACTTTAATCACAAGAATTTACTTTTTTAGTATAGTAGCATGAGATTGTCTACACATCATATCTGATCATGTCAGACTTTATTTTCGAGTGAAATATGCAACTGATCTCACTAATGTACTATCATTTCTCACATGTTACAAAAATAGATTCATTCCTAGAACATGAATTAACAAGAAAGACACTATTTTTGTAGTTTTTGTTTTATATTTTTATCTTTGATTTTTGATTTTCTATTTTTGTATTTGGTTTTTCTGTAATAAGAAAACAAGCACACACAAACTACAATCACGCAATTAACTTTGACAGTTTCTCTTGCTATGACCTTTTGAGAAGGAAAGGTTCTGATCATGTAAAGACTCAAAGAACTAAAAAACTTAAATACCGGTTTACACATGGTTAATAAGACCAATTGACTCCACTAAATACTCAAACCGTCCTGGTAAGAAGGCTTTAGTAAATAGGTCTGCCAACTGTTTTTCAGTTGCAATTTGAATCAAAATGATTAAACCTTTTTCAGAGTTATCTATGAGAAAATTATATCAAATCTTGATATGTTTTGTTTTTGAATTTTGGACCGGATTAGCTATAATGAACATAGCAGCAATGTTATCAATGTAAATTGGTGTTTTAAGAAAACTGAACCCGTAATCCAGCAGTTGATTTTGTAACCAAAGGATTTGAGAACATCCTGCTGAAGCAGCTATATGCTCAGCTTCTGCTGTTGAAACATAGACATTAGTTTGTTTCTTGCATTGCCACGAGACTAATCGGGGACCTAAAAACTAACATCCACCCGTAGTAGATTTTCTATCTTGACAACATCCTCCATAATCACTATCAGTATATCCATGTAGCTCAAAGTTTCCCTCGTAAGGATACCATAGCCCTAAAGCCGGTTTACCTTTGAGATACCTTAATATCCTTTTGACAGTAATTAAGTGGGATTCTTTCATATCTGATTGATACCTGGCACAGACACAAACAACATACATTATGTCTGGTCTAGATGCAGTAAGATACATCAAGGAACCAATCATAGATCTGTATAAAGTTTAGTCAACTGATTTTCCTTTTAGATCAGGCTCAATCTTGGAATTTACGTCAGCTGGAGTTCTAATGGACTGATAATTTTGCAGTTTGAATTTCTTTAAGAGCTTGTCAACAAACTTCTCTTGATTGACGAATATACCATCTATAGATTGTTGAACTTGAAGTCCAAGAAAGAAATTGATTTCTCCTATAGAACACATTTGAAATCAAGACTTCATGATTTCTTCAAATTTATTGCACAGCTTTGAACATGTAGAACCAAATATGATATCATCAACGTACACTTGCACACATAAGAGATTATCTCATCCTTCTTTATAAATAAAGTTGGATCGATTTTCCCTCTCATGTATCCATGATGGATTAAGTGTTGTGACAATGTCTCATACCAGATTCTAGGTGCTTGATGGAGTTCATACGAAGCTTTGCTAAGATTGTACACACGATTTGGAAATTCTGAATCTTCAAAACCCGGAGGTTGCTTCATGTACACATCATCAGTGATTAGACCACACAAGAATGCACCTTTAACATCCATTTGATACACTTTGAATTTCATGAATGATGCATAAGCCAGGAAGACACGAATGGATTCAAGTCTTGCAACTGGAGCAAATACTTTATCATAATCTATACCCTCTTCTTGAGTGTATCCTTATGCAACTAGTCTCGCTTTATTTTGAATGACTATTCATCGATCATCTGTTTTGTTTCTAAACAACCATTTTATGCATATAGCATTTTCTTCTTCAGGTAAATCCACAAGATTCCACACTTCTTGTTTGCGGAATTGCAGTAATTCTTCTTGCATAGCCTCAATCCTAACATTGTCCTTTAACTTCGGTAACGTTTTTAGGAACAACTTGAGAAAGAAAACATGAGTATAAGCAAAGTTTTGCTTGTTCTGATTTGCTTCTTGTTGTTCTCTCATTCAATGTAATCTGAGATGTTGGATGGTTCTTGTGTATACAAGATGTCGGAATCTCATTTTCTTGAATATTAACATCCAGATTTGTTTGATTCAAGTTGGAGAGCTGATGCAGTAGGCTAGAAGAATGTGGATTGAAATTTGGAACTTGAGTCGGTGAGGTGATAAAGTAATCAAGATTACCAGTATCAACTGCATCACCAGAGATGGATGATATTACAGACTCAGGTTGCACAAATTCAGTACCATCATTAGGAAGTGGTTGAGAAACATCTTAACCGACCTTCTGACACTGAATGATCAGAATCTTGATTAGATTGATAATATCATTGAATCAAATCATTGAATCCTTGACAAAAGAGAAGAATAGGTAAAGGGCTTTGATCATCTGGGTCGTCTGAATCTGAGTCATCACTGAAAGAACCAAGATCTCCTTAAGCTTTCTTCTTACCTGTAGAATCAAGCAAGTTCAATTGATCAAACAAATTAGAATGAAAAGAGTTTTACATTGAATCTAAATCAAATAACCAAGCAGGTCCATTTGAAACTGATGCAAATGAATTTTCCAAGAATTTAACGTTGAATGTTTCAATTATAACATTAGTTCTAGAGTTATAAACTCGATAGGCTTTTGAAACTGATGAATATCCAACGAAAAATCCATTATCAAATTTTACTTTAAATTTTCCTAGATGATCACTTGAATTTAGAATCATGACTGGACAACCAAAAGATTTAAGGAAATTTATGTTTGGTTTCCTGCCAAACATCAACTCGTATGGAGATTTTAGTTAATCTTTCACGATTAACGTTCGATTCTGGATGAAACACGTAGTTGAAATAGCTTCATCCCAGAAAGTGATCGGAATGTTAGCATCTGCTAACATAGATCGTGTAGCCTCAATCAGTATTATGTTCTTCCTTTCAGCAACTCCATTTTGTTGAGGAGTTCTGGGAGCACTGAACTGATGAGCTATTCCTTTCTCTGCACATAACATATCAATGTTAGCATTTTTGAATTCCGTACCATTATCACTTCTTATTATCTTCACTTTTTGGTCTAATTGATTTTCAACTTTAATAATGAATTTCTTTTAATAATTCAACCGTTTCAGATTTAGCATACAAGAAAAACCCATGAAAATCTTGTATAGTCATCAATGATAACTAAACAATATGATTTTCTTCCAATACTCTTGACATTGATTGGTCCAAAAAGGTCCACATGCAACATATGGAGTGGCTTGGAATTTGAGTTTATCGGCTTGGTCTTATAAGACGCTCTATGTTGCTTTCCCTTCAAACATGCTGAGCAGTGATCAGTCATTGCAAACTTCTTGGATGGAAGTCCAATGACATGATTTCCTGCTACAAGCTTGTTCATGTTCTTGAAGTTGGAATGCCCGAGATGTCTATGCTAAAGCTGACTTTTATCATTTGATGCTTTAGCAATGAGGCAAGTTGTTTCAGTTGATGATCAACTTGAGACATATCCAGTTTGTATACATCTCGGTCCCTTTTAGCTTTAACAATCACCTAATCCTTGCTAATCTGAAATCATGGCTTCAAGACATAACAGAAAGAATCATCAAATAGAACAGAATATGATTTATCCATATTTGGGATAAGCTTAACAGATTAAAGTTCAACTGAGAACAGAAGTTGACTTTATCGAAGCTTATTAACCCATTGGATACTTTGCTTCTCCTGTTATCTTTCCACCTACCACCAAAGGTGACATGCGTTCCATCCTTTAACTTAAAATCTTGTAGTAAGGCATGAGTGCCTGTCATGTGCCGGCTACACCCGCTATTCACATACCAAGTATTGAGTGGTCTTCTTAGGCGTACCTGCACAACAAAGAAGTTAAGTTGAGGTATCTACCCAAGGTGAAATGGTCTTGGGTTTTCCAAATTTATCAATAATGGTAAATTGCTTGAAATGAAGAGTATTCAAATCTGGCTTATTCTTAATGAATTTACCAATTTTGTTATGCATATGTTGTTGATCATTTTTGTAAACATTCATACCAGTTGATTGACCAACTTTTGAAAGATATTGATTACCAACATTTTAATAGTCATTCTTACAGATCTTGGTATGAATTGTTCTTTCAGAACTTGTTTCGGTCTCATATAATTGTTCCTTTGGAAAGACCTTAAACATAAAGAAGGTTGGTTAGTTAATCTTTGAAATCCATCAGTTTGATTTCTCAGATACTGAGGATTAACATAACCTTTGCTCAAGTTTGAATTGGCAATTCCTCTATTAGGTGAACTCTTCCTAAAGTAACAATTTTTAGTGTTGTGAGTTCTCTCATCACAATAGGTACAGTATTTGTTAAAATAACAATATGTTGTGGAATAATTCCTCATGTCACAGATGTGATAGTACTTATTAAAAAAGCACTCAGCAGTATTGTGATTGTACATATCACAAATTTCACAGTACCTTTATGGAGATTTAAACAATTGCTTGTTAACTTTTGATGTTGACGCTATATTTGATTCTTGTGTATATTTTGGCGTCAAAAAATTAAATTTTTGTTTTTAATTTGTCAAATTTTGCTTTTGAGTTGAAATTTTGTTCTTTGAAAAATTATTTTTCATCTTTTGCACATAAACTTCCTTCTTGGATTCCTTAGAAACAAATCTTTTAGTAACAGTGGAAGTCTTAGAATCTGAACCTGTTTTCAGATCAGAGTGAGATTTGTTCTTAGGACTTAGTTTAACTTCTTGAAAAGAGTTCATGTTCAACAAACCAGCAGACACAAATTTTACAGGTTTGAGTTTAGTTGCTTGATTTGTTGGTTTTATCAGTTTTTTTTTACATTTGTTTTGATCATTTTAGGCTTTAGATTATTTCTTCTTCTTCTTTGATTCTTTGATTTTGATGAACTTGCTTTAATTTTAGATTGAACATTTTCAGGTAAAGATTCTTTTTCATTATCTTTCAGTTACAGATCAACAGAATTTGAATCTTCTGATGTTCCTTCTTCAAGTTTTGCTTTTTCTTTTCTTTTGATTAAAACTTCTTCCAACAATGATTTCGTTGGAGCATAAGAATTCTGACTTTTCTTTTTAGGTTCATATGGTTTAATCTTTATGGGATGACCATTTTTGATCTGTTCATCGTCCTTTTCTTCAAAGATTTTGATATTAGCTTTTTCTTTTTCATTATCAGAATTCTTGTTTTTGTTCTGAAAAGCTTTGAGTTTAGCTTTGTTTTTCGGAGAATGATCATGCTTGTTAAAGTGATCTGGTAGAGAGTTGGTTATTGATTCAGGCATAGGTTCATGAGTGAAGCCTAATCCTGCTTTTTGTTTATCTTTTCTTTCACTCACCAGTTTTTCAACAATCATTTTTAAACTTTTAACTTTAGCAAGATCAACTTGAGTAGCAGCATGTGCTATCTTCTCATGTTCTATATTTTTGGTCATTTCTTCCAACTGTTTAGAAACAATTTCTAATTCTTTTAATGTTTTGTTCCATGATGTTTGAAGAGAAATGATCTTTTGATCTGCAATTTTATGGTCAGATTTTAGTTTGTTATGCATTGACTCTTCTTGTTTAAGTTCTCGCAGATTTTATATGAGTAGCTTCGATAGTATTCGACATGTTCGAAGCATGATTTGATGCAAAGTTTTTCCCTTACTTCAAATGGTATTTTAGGATATTTTAGAGAAGAGGTTTCAGAGTTTGAGGATGAAGTTTCAACCTTAGGTTGATCAGACTGAGCCATCAAAGCAATTTCATCTGAATCCTCTTTAGGATCATATTTGTCACTCCAGTCATAATCATCTTCTTCATTCTCGCCTTCCACTTTTGGATCACAGTCCTCTGACCAATCTCTCCCTTGGATTTCTGCAATAAGAGATAAACTTGAGGTTAGATCATTGGTAAATTGCTTAGCATATGCACTCCAATCATATCCATCTTTCACACTGACTACAAGAGCTTTCTTAGGTTCATCAAACAAGATCTATTTCAAACAAATACTACAAAACAAGATCTAAGTATATGCCAATTCAGATCCATCTCTTCAACATCTTCAAGATCCATTTCAAACAAATACTGCAAAACAAGATCTAAGTGTGTTAGATGACTACCTTGATATGCTTAAAAGCTTGCCATGAAAGCAGTAAAGGCAGTTTTAGACTCTTCATCCTCTAATAGGATGTTTATCACATCTTTAACTTTGCTAGATTTAGCAGAGCTAACAGATGGAGTCTCAGTTTGAGGCTTAGAACTCGGAGAAATAGGAGGATACTGAGGTTGAGGTTGAGGTTTGGTTGCATAAGCAGGTGAACTTGTGAATGATGAATCAGTGAAGAACCCTACTCCAACAAATAGATCTCCCTCTTCTTCAGGTAAACTATCATTCTTAGCCATGAAAGCATTCTCAACAGTATTTGCAGGAGATGCAACAAATTAATATTATGACATTGAAGATCTTCTATCATTATTCCTTGAACTCTCATCAATCTCCACAGATTCAATCTTGGCAATTAACAGATCTAGATCTATTGAAAATTTCTCTGTGTGCTTTAACAATGTCACTGTTTGTTTCCATGATGATGGTAAAGCATTAAGAAGTCTAATGCTTAGATCATCAAGATCATATGTAATGTCAGCTGTTGACATCTCTATGGTAAGCTGCACATATCTGTTCATAATCTGATTGATGGTCTCACCAGATAGATGTTGAAAAAGCTCTAACTGCCTCTTCAGTTTTTGCTTTTTGAGGTTTTGTATCTTTTTACCTCCTTCACAAATGGTCTTTAAAGCTTTGTACATTGTGTAACCAGTTTGATATCCATCAAGACTGGCTAGGATTTCAAAAAGTAGTCCTTTACACATCAGAGAGTAAGCTTTGATATCATTCTTAACCTTTGTCAGATCATCACCTTGTAGACCATCTTCAAGGAGGGTTCTGGTAATCTTTGGTATAGACAAAACCCCTGTCAGGCCCATCAGTGTTTATAGGAATATATGATCCTTTTTCTATAGATTTCCAAAGATCAGTATCAATGGAATTCAGGTGATGTTTTAACCTAAGTGACCAATTTTTAAAATATGCTCTGTTATTAAACTTAGGAACTCTATTTTCAGAATCTTCTGATTTCACCATTTTTATATTTTGATTTTAAGCAGAAGAAATATTTTTGTTGATTCTTAAGTTTTTGAATTAAAGAAATTAATTAAAAATACTTTTGGATTTTTCAAATTTTTAAGAAAAAATTTCTAAGTGTTGAGGTTGATGCGCCTGAACAGTGTCGAAACGCCTTAACAGTTGTGGTACTTCTGGCTTTGACCTAGAAACGTCTAAGGGATTGCCTTAGAAAAGTTCTCAAAAACGCCCAACTAGATGCGCCTGAACAGTAATGATGCGCCCAAACAGTTGTCAGACGCCTGGGAGTAAAAACGTCCAAACAGTTCTAATGCGCCGAAATAGTTGAAATGCGCCTAGAATTACTTAGTTTCTGGGTAATTCCAAAGTGTCCACACAGTTGAAATATGTCTCAACAGTTGTAAAACATCTAACCTAAAAACGCCTTAATAGTTGTAAAGCGCTTGAACAGTTGTCAAGCGCCTAAATACTTAGGCAATTTTCAGCAGTTTTTCAACCCTAATGCGCCAAATTCAACCTGTTCTTATAAACATAACGAACTCAAATTTTCTGAAATTTTTCAAAACTTGATGAATTGATTTGAAATCTTCCAATTCGATAGATTTTATATCGATTAACAATCCTTTCACTTCAATTTCTTCAATTACAAACATCAAATCAGTGTTCTACTCGATTTTCAGTTCGAAAATGAAGACCACTTCCGAACACAAATTCGATCAATTCACTGAAATTGGATGAATTAAACCGCTAATTGTGATTCAACTCATGTTTCTGATGATGAAACACAACTGAAATCAACAATATTTCAATCGAATTGCTTATCAATCACAGATTCAAGTGATTTTGAGTTTGCAAGTTCGTACAAGCTCAATCACTGAACCAACAGCTCTGATCCCATTTGATAGGATCAAATGTATAGATCTGTGATGATATTAGAGGATCAAATGTATAGATCTGTGATGATATTAGAAGGCAATTCAATCAAATACAAACACAGTAATCAAATCAATGCACAAAATCAAGAAAAGTTCATATAAGTTTATTGATAATAGCAAAGACAATTACAAGTGTAAGTAGCAGTTCGTTCAAGTCTAGTCTACTACACTAAACTATCTAAGTTATTTATACTATCAATAAACAAAGGAACTACTATTTACAAAACTAGTCCCTATACTATGATAAAACTTATATAAAGACAAATAAAGACAACATGTTAATCTTTAAGAAGTACTAACATTAATGTTTTCAGCCATCTCTAGGGCCAAGGGAGGGCGCTGGGCCACCTAGCCCACTTGTCATTTCTTGATCCATTCGCATCTCGTCCTTGTCCCAAAATTCGCGTTTTTATATTTCTTTTACATTTTTATGAGTTCTTGAGCTATTATATATATATATATGTATAAATTATTTAAATATTATTTTTGACTAAATTGTGTCCTTTTAGTAGACTTTAGGAAAAGTCTTCCGGCTTTTGGATTCCGATGCACTTTTAATGTAAAATTTTATATATTTACGTTTTCTAAGTCCTTAATCAAATTTTAAGCACGAAACCATTGTGCAAAGTCCGATCCGATGAACGTCCACTATTACTATATTCAATATCCACTAGTCAATTCTAGGCCCAAATCATATATTGCAAGTACATCACACGTCTATACGGGTCTCCAGTACTATACATAGTCCAAGTCAACGTTAAGTCAACTTCCAAATCAAAGTCCACATATATTTCAAAATAAAAATCCATGGTCAAAATCAAAGTCAAAGAACACGTATTGATGACGTATGTCATAGGCGCCATCATTATCCTAATGATATGTACTATAGAACCCTTGCATATCTCTTAACTGAGGAAGAAATATCCAGAAAGGATTATAAGATGGATCATGTTTATAATCAATTATGTGAGCAGTCAACAAAATACCGTGTGTTTTTAGAGGAAGCCCCTGATGTTGCATGTATGAGCTTAAATTGAGACCATTCTAGGCACACGCCTGTGTATAGAATTAACGTCCATGGTATGATCCTAAGCTTTACTTCTTTATGATTTGTTGATGCTTTATGCCTGTTGATTTTTCTTACTGTCTATAGTGATTTAGCAACTTTCTGTTAGATTTGGATGCCCGAGTAACAACAGTTGTCAACACTATTGTCGAGATAAGAGTAAAGAGTTCCAACATGAGTAATAATAAATAATAGATTATTTAAAGAGTTATTTTAGTCTATCACGAAGAGGCAAATATATGAAATAATCATTTATGGTGAATTAGATTTGTAATTTGAAATTACAAATGGGAACTAATTGACCAATTTTGATATTGAAAATTATAAAATAAACGATTAATCATGTATATGAGATATCCATAACTAATAGTTAGTTATCGTTATATTACTGAAATAATCAAAGTTGTTTGTTATTTGTGATTATTAAAAAACATAAGGGATTAATGTGTAATTAAGTTTCCTTAACTTAGGGACAAAGTTAATAGTTAACTATAAATAGGATTAAGTGATTTAAATAAAATACAAAAACTTAAAGTTAGCTAAAGTTGTAAAACCTTACACACCTCTTTCCTCCCTTTGTCGTCTCCACAGCCGTTACCGTTGCCCTGCGCTACTGTCCGAACAACCGGATCGACGCCGTCCGTGTTGTCTCTGTGTGTCGCCAGTCTATCACACATCACCGTAATTGTCCCCTAAAAATACCCCAAGTTTTTGAAGCGATATCTTTTAAAGTGGTTAAAAATCGCCATTAAAAATCATATTCACTGATCTTAAAATTTGGTTTTGTGTTAGTGTGTGAATCTATGCAGATAAATTTTAGAACCAAATATACTTCATATATAAATTTACATTATGTTTAAATCACATGCAAATATAAAAGAAAGCAATAAAAAATAAAAACCATGATGAGCACACAATTGTAATTCACATGTGAACCCAATCTTTAATAACATAATAAGTTTTTTTTTCCAATAAAGCAAAAAATGGTTTCATATTTCATCTGCTCATGCTCATTTTATCAATTTTAGTGTTCAATCACTTAATGATAATATTAAATACTAATGATATTATTCACACCCTTTTTAATTAAAATTAAGAGTAAAATCCTATTATCGTCCCTAATGTTTCGTTTAACATTCACATCTCATTCCTTATTCTCATTTTATAATTACATTAAAAATTATTTTTTTAATTAAATAATACTTTTATTATTACCTATTCTTTCTAGTCCAATCACAACCACTTTTTTTTAAAATATTACAAAAATTATAGATGATACACGATGTATTACCAAATATATAGATGTACAGTAACATGCTATCTACTCCACTCACAAGTCACAATCACTTACAATCATTCCATATAATATAATAAATACACACGCAAAAATATAGGGAACAATATGTTAATGCTCTTACATTATATAAGAAACTTCCTTAATTTAACAAATTCGTTTGATAAAACTTAAAAGATTAAAAGTGTATTACATATAATCCACATGACATGATAGATAAGTACAACGACGGGTCTTGAAGCACCTACTAAGACTGAGGTATTATAACCTTTAATTCATAAGTTCAAATTGTGTGAACCAACATCTTGTAAGGTAAGAGATCTGGTCCTTCCCGAACATTCCTTGTGAAAAGCACGAGTTAAATCAAACACTAGATATTTTCTTTACTTAATCGATGATAACAAACACAAATACTAAACATTGAGCAAAATTTTATTATTGCTTCAAAAAATTGTGTTTTAGCATATGTTGACTCAATTGAATCTTTTTTAATATCAACCTACCCTCCCAAGTTTACGGAGGACCGAAAATGCTGTACTTCACATAAAATACAAATGATTCAACCTACCGCATGATATCAGGACCTTCCAATTAAGCTATCATCATCATCACCAATAATACATATTTGTTTTTTGTTATAAAAAAGTCTTATATTATTTTCTTACTATAGACATCCCTTAAAATTTACTATTTTGACAAAATTTACCCTTTGGTTTCTATGATTTGCCATTGTAAAACCAACATCAAATATGGATTACATATGGTCAGGTGTATAAAATCGTAAGTCGTTACCTTTTATAATAGGAGTCTGAGCGTAGAGGCGTTGAATAACTAGTGTTTACGATTGACGGGCAAAATCCAACATAAAATCAAAAACTTGAAATAAACTCGAAAATCATGCCAAACATATGAATCAAAAAACGACATTAGTTTTTGTGGCTCGACAGGAACACAATAAGGTGATCACTGGCTGGTATGTAAATGACCTATTTGACGCGAATAGTTTAAAAACTATAAATTTAGAAAAAAAATACACATACACACACACACTATTATATAAAGGATTTGATGAGTACACACTTTTAATTTTACTCAAAGTTTAAAAAACCTAATATAAAATTTAAACATAAAATGCAAGAGTTATATACAATAGTTTCTAATTTGCTCATATTTAATAAATTTATACCAACTAATATGTTATTTAATATATATGTATTTTAAGTATTATTTTATTTATGATACTTTAAATTAATATTAAAATATATACATTTATTATTTATATTTTTATAACTTAATACTATTTAATAGTATATTTAAACACTTAAATATATAATCACTAAATATTTATATAATAATAATAATAATAATAATAATAATAATAATAATAAATATATCAATGTTTAATACAGGTCAGAAAATAGGCTCGATAGTCCGTCATATCACTATATATAATAAATAGAAAAATATAAGTAGTGAACGTAGTTTTTCTCAATGTTAGCATAATAATTTTTTTTCTTTAAATTAATAAAAACCTCCAATTTTGAGTTTTACAATTTTATATTTAAAACTCTAAGTATTTTTTAAAACTGACCACAACACTCTCTCTATAATTTTTTTTCTAAATTGATAGCTACTAATTTTGTATTTTTTTAGATTTATATTTAAGCCATTGAGCTATATCAACTTTACATTTAGTCACCTACGTTTTTTTTAATTTTATACATATGCCTTCGAGTTATGTCAAATTTACATTTAATCATCTGAACTTTTTTTAAGTTTTATACTTAAGTTTTTTCTTAATTCTTCGCACGTAATCTTTTTCAGCTGATTAGTACTTGCATATAATAATCATAATTAAATCTTTTAACTTTTATAAACTCCGCTGCATAATGCAGGTCACACCCACTAGTATATATATATGTGTGTGTGTGTGTAAAAAATATATCAAAACGTTTAAGTGATGCAATTGACCTTCTGATCCAATAACATGAGGTGATAATTTGACTTTGGAATCCTTAATATCTCAGGTTCAAACATGACTCAGAGATGTTTTCCTTTAGTGGTGAGTTACCTTCTTATTGTATTTCTGGGTTAGTTATGACTGAAGCATCAAAATCAGCATTGACGGATGATATCTATTTTCAGGATGGCTCGCTCGATATTGGGGTGGTTTCAAACACTATTAAAAACAATAAAATTAAGTGATAATGTGGTATAGAATGTATTTCTTAAATTTTACAATAGTAAACCGGTTAAACAAGACAACATGTGATTGTGTCACATTAAGCGGAACACAACTCATTTTGCTAGACGGGTTATTGTGTTCTACTCAAGTCTGACGCAAATCTATTTCTATTGAAACATAATCACAAATTTTGCGTTAAATGTGTCGTGTTAAAAATTCTTAGGGGTGACTTTGTTATTATTTTATTTGAAATTAAAATGAATAAGTAACAAAAAAGCATGCCGACAACGGAAATAAAGTTCAAGATGTATAATTTCATATTTTAAAAGGCGTGATCACTGATGACCTCACTGCCTCATGGTTCATGCGACTTAATTAGTTATCACATTTGCTTATGGTACGAATAGACTGCAAACGAAATGAATGTTCAGCGAATAATTCGTGAACCGTTCGGCGGAAAATTCGTTTATATTCGTTCTTTTAATAAATGAACGAACACGAACAAAAAAATTTCATTCGTTTAGTTAAACGAACGGACATGGTCACAAGCCGTGTTCGTTTATTTATGTTCGTGAACTTTTGATAATATGTTCGTTAATGGCCGTTCGTGAACGTTCGATAATGTGTTCGTTTATGTTCGTTAATGTGTTTGTTTATATTCTTAAATTTTGTGTCAGGTGTTTTTATGACTATTATATCAAGTATATTTTTTATATGTATGTTAAGTACTTATTTATTTTTAATTGATTTTGTGTAATGTTTGTAATAATAATGTAAATTTTATTTCAAATAAGTCTAATAATTATTTGTATTCGTTTGTATGCATGAGCTTCTTTATGTTTGTCATGTTCATGAACAGTTGCTTGTGTTCGTTTGCTTTTGTTGGTGTTCATTTGCGTTCAGTAAGTGTTCGTGAATAGTTCATGAACATGTTCATTTTATTAATGAACGAACAAGAACAAAAAATTCCGTTTGGTAAGTGTTCATGAATAGTACATAAACAAGTTTATTTCTTAAAGAACGAACACGGACAAGACCTTGTTCTTGTTCGTTCGGTTGGTTTGCAGCCCTAAGTACAAGGAGTATAACTGTACGTGTCGGGTTGAAGTGTTAAAGAGATAGACCCGTACATCCATATATAACTTATTAATAAAACAATATCTTTAGTGTCACGCGATCGTTTTTTAAGGCTTTAATTTTTCTAATTCCCGCCTAATTATGCATCTGCTCTCAGTGTTAATTTAGGTTCATTTGACTAAAAGTTAACTTTTGGTACAGAGAAATTGGGAGGAAATTTGGGAATTTAACCCTAAATTACAGGGCATATTTCTTTGAAAATGAAATCATACATGGTGGTTCTTCTTTCTTCAAAATTTAAAAATTTAACCCTAAATTACAGGGTAATGGTTACAATTTTTAAAGGGTTATTACTTCTTCATATTTAATACTTCTTATTTCATGTTTTTAAAAATACTACTTAATTTTTATTTTTAAGTTTTTTAAACATTTTAGAATTAAAAAGAGGAAGTGAATATTTGAACTTTTGTCACAGTCAAGATGAACCTTAAACTAATTTTAGATTTTATTATAAATTGTATGTTTTTACTTTTTCCTCTTATATTTCATATTATAATTTCATTAAATATAAATTATCCTTATAATAATACACACATTTAGGATAGTGAAACAATGCCCTAAATCATACTTTCAGATCCTTTCTTAATTTCAGTTAAAACAGAACAACCGATACCTCAATTTTGTGTGTTTCTAGCGGAATTCTCTAAATCCTTTTCATCCCTAATGATATCTTACCGCATTACAGTCGCTTGGAATCGGAAATTCAACAATAATAGAGGAAGCTCTTCATCTTGTATGGAAAGACTGTGTGCGATGATTGTTTTTTTTTTCAATTTGGAAATGAAATCAATCTCCCAAACTTTGGAATGATTTTGAATCTGTCTTACGTTATAGACGAGCCAAGAAACCGATTATATATATGTTCATGAATTCATATTTGTTCACGATCCCACATTTCCGGCATGTTAGTTGTATCCACTTATCGTCTAACTATAGGGTTACGATTCAGTAGTTGAACCGGGTGTTTTGCAATGACAGTAACATGAGCCAAGGACATTAGCTATCCGAAGTTTGTTTGTTTTTATAAGAACCAGCGTTCACACATGGTTAGCTCTATGTTGCATTATCCCGAGTTAAAAGTAGACAATGATTAAAAATTAGATAATGATGGAAAAATCACCAACTGAACATCAAATGTTGTATACAAAGAAATTTTCGGATGTTTATGAATTTGAAGTATTATTTTTCATGTTCAATTTACATTGTTTATTTCTTAAAATTCTTATCTATAAGTTCATTTCATTCCATATTATATACTATTTAGACATATAGGCATTAATAGAGAAAACCTACAAATATTAGATGTAGCTAATGTTAAAATTTATACATAAAAGTTGATATACAAAGTATTATCAATAACATTATAACTTACAAACCTTTTCTAAACAACAACAATATTTTCAAATTGAACCCGTGTGTTACACGGGTCTTTAGCTTAGTGACACATGTATTTGTTTTTGTCTAAGTATATTAACCTTCACTTGAAAATCGATAAGATTGTGTAAGTTGATCACGTATCGTGTAATTTATTTATGTAGAGTCAAACTGGTTAGAGAGTTCACACCCCATTCCTTAAGGCCACGTTTGTTCATAAAATTTTTAAACATTGAAATTATAATGGAAATTTTTTCATATAAGTTCATGTTTGATTGGTTATATTTTATCCATTCATTGGAATTTATATTTTTCCCACATTCATTGGAATTTATATTTTATCCATGAAATATTTAACAATTCAATGGAATATTTAAAATTAACATTCTGATTCTACTTAAAATTGACTAGCCATACACTTCATCAATTTTAATAGGATATCAAATCCAATCCTAATTTCAATTCCAATTCTTTCGCAAAATATTCTGCGAACCAAATGGCCCCTAAGTGTTTATGAGTGAAATTCTTATATTATATGGAATATATTGAGTGGTTGTGAGTGGATTAAAGAGAAAAATGTTATTTTATTCTGTAAATTTAAGAATTCACTATTCAACTATTATAATTTTTTTAATATTTTTGAAAATGGTTGTAAGTGGAGGAGAGAGGATAAATAATAATAATGTATAAAAAATATTATTTAATTAAAAGTATAGAAAAAATATAATAATTTTTAATGTAATTATAAAGATAAAAATAAATAATAGGATATGATTGCTATTAGTGATTTATAAACTGACCGTTTGTAAAATAAATCATAATCAAGTTGTAAACGAATTTACCTATAAAATATAATTTTCATCTTAATTCTAAACGAGTCAATTTGTTAGATTTGAAGAAATAAAATTTAACCTAAACATGAATGTTTAATTAAACAATAAACAAATCAACCCAAACTTGGTTTGTTCATTAAAATGTTAGATATTACAATTTACAATTCAGAAATCAACATCCCTATAAAAGATTGGCCATACTTTTCTATTCTTATATATGCATGAATAAACTAATAAAAAATTCAAGTTCTTAATGGACAAATAATCATATAGATGGAATTTTAAATAGAAATACTAAATAATTAAATATCAGAGATATTATTAACATGGGTCTTCAAGCAACAAGTTTGGTTAGTGTTTTATAACCTTGAAATACGAGCTTCTCACACAACGTGCAAAATAAGAGTGTGTATATTAGATCATGAAGTAATTAGGCATCTGTCCAAAAGTGAAAGTTTTTTTAAACACCAAATATGACATTTTTTCTAGTTTATATTGAAACCATTATGTATTTGTTAGTTCATGGATCTCTTCTCATCAATCCATAGATAAATAAAAAAATAGTTATTTTGCTTGTAATTATTTAATGTTTTTTTATTTCAACATCCATTTTATTTAAGTTTTACCATGCTATTTCCTTTTGATCTAAAACGTGTGCACTCAGTTATAAATTATAGAGGCAACCTTTGAAATATAGAAGTCAACCTGTTAGAGTTTTTATTTGACTAAGAAAGTCAACCTTTATTTCCTTTGACAAAATTTGTGGTTCATTGAACCTCTATGGTACGTTTAATGCCTTTTATTTGTAAACTAGCTTTAGTGAACCCGTGTATTACACGGGTTGAATAAATAAAATATTAATATAATAATATTATTAATTATAAAATGATATTTTAACATATAATAAAATAATAATATCAACTTTTTAATTTTTTTAAACTTTTTTCTAAAAATAAATAAAACAAATCGTATAAAATATTATTTTTAATAATTTTCCCATTATAACTCTCAAATTTGATTATTTTTTGTTTTTAAAAAATGACTTTTTAAAAAAAGCAATTTTAAAAAAAATTTGTATTAAAAAAATATGCTTTAGAAAAATTTATTATTTTATAAAAAAATTTTATTTAGAAATAATATTAATAAATAAATTTATTTCTTAATTTATTAAATCTAAAAAGTTGTTAAGGAATATATTAATAATTAAGGTAATTATTTAATAGGAGAGAGAGGCGGGAAAAATTTGATGAGAATGATTGTGGTGATGCCACGTATCATCTTAGATACCTTTTATTAGAGTAGGTAGATTGTCAGACCCCAACAAATTCGGTTATATAAAAATAGCATAAAAGCCAATACCCTATTTTTTACAAAATAAATTTAGAATATTACGCTTGCGATAAATATGAAATCTACTCTAATAAAACAAATAACTATCAGACATATAGTCACTTTTTAACATGTCCACATTATCTTCACCTAAAATTATTCATACGTCACCACCACATTAAATTTACAAATTTAGTAAAAACCTTGACTTCAAAAAATTTCTTTAATAACTTTAATTTAATACTATAATAATCAATAAATTTCTTCCTATAAATAAATAATATTTTATTTAGAATATTTTAATAAGACCTAATTTTGTTAAACTATACTTTAATTTGTAGCTAATAATTGTTAAAACTAAAATACTTAAAAATATATATAGAAAGGTTTATGTACATTATTGTTAAAATATTTTGCATAATATTGTTTATAACTTAAATATGTTTGTTGCATATAATAATTTTATTGATATGTTATCTACAACATATATTAGATTATACATATATATAATCAATTATATAATTTTTATAGCAGCTCGTATAACCACGGGCGTCTAACATAATTACATAAGAGATAAAATAAATAAAATCCAACATATCTCCCTAAATCTTCTCCCTCCCTCCCTCCCTCCCTCCCTCCCTCCCTCCCTCCCTCCCTCCCTCCCTCCCTCCCTCCCTCCCTCCCTCCCTCCCTCCCTCCCTCCCTCCCTCCCTCCCTCCCTCCCTCCCTCCCTCCCTCCCTCCCTCCTCCCTCCCTCCCTCCCTCCCTCCCTCCCTCCCTCCCTCCCTCCCTCCCTCCCTCCCTCCCTCCCTCCCTCCCTCCCTCCCTCCCTCCCTCCCTCCCTCCCTCCCTCCCTCCCTCCCTCCCTCCCTCCCTCCCTCCCTCCCTCCCTCCCTCCCTCCCTCCCTCCCTCCCTCCCTCCCTCCCCCCTCCCTCCCTCCTCCCTCCCTCCCTCCCTCCCTCCCTCCCTCCCTCCCTCCCTCCCTCCCTCCCTCCCCCTCCCTCTCCCTCCCTCCCTCCCTCCCTCCCTCCCTCCCTCCCTCCTCCCTCCTCCCTCCCTCCCTCCCTCCTCCCTCTCTAGCTTCTCTCTCTCTCTCTCTCTCTCTCTCCTCTCTCTCTCCTCTCTCTCTCTCTCCTCCTTTTCCTTCACATTCTCTCTCTCTCTCTCTCCCTTCCTCTCTCCCCTTTTCCTTATCTCTCTCTCTAAATTAAATAAAATCCACTATCCCTAAATGCACTAATGGGCACCAAAGCACCACCACATCTTTATTGCCCGCAACCAACAAACACACCACATATGCATCCACGTTCGTCTCTCTCGCTCTACCATCATCATCTCCATCCACCTAGGAAAGCTGCCACCAGCTCACACCTTCGACAATTATCACCACCTTTGATGTTATATTCATCAAGTTCTACATATCCAAGTTCAAGACACCTAAATCGATTCCTAACAACACCAATCATTCAAGAACCCTAAATCCCAAATCGATCCATCATCACCACTACTCGTCGTGATGTTCTAGGTTCAAATAACCCAATCAGATCTAAGGTTTAGTAGATATTAAACAATCCAATCAGATCGAACCCAAAAATCCAGACCATCTCCTTTGTTTCAAAGCCGAAAATCCATTCATAAATCCTTAAATCCAATTTGTAAGTTTAGCGGTGGTATAAATAGGACAAAAGTCATATGGTTTGGAGTTCGTTAGTGGCTTGTGACGTTGAACTAGAATTAGAAGTGGGTCATCCATGATAATCCTTGATTTAGGGCCATAGGCGAGTAAAGAAAAGCCCATATAATATAAAATTAATAAACCGTATATAAAAATCTATAATACAATAACAATAATTATACTACTAAAGAAAAATATTGTTGCAACATAATATAATTTATTTATTTAAGCAAATCGTGAGACTCTCCTATATTTAGTAATGAGTTAAGATTTGATAAGTAGTAGTGGGCTAAACCAATTAAGATGTTAACGAGCCATAAGGGTTAATATGCTAAAATAATTATAATGTTATTGGATTTTGTTAATGGCCTACCGCTTTTTTAAAATAAAATATACATACATATATAATATAAAATTTTTAAAACTTTAGGCTCCACAAGGAGATCAGGTGCCCTAGGCAACTGCCTACCCCACCCCCGTCATGTTCGCCTATGATGACGAGGGTTCACAAGTGGTAGTGGAAGATGAAGGTGATGTTGGTGGTCATGAGTGAAACGGTAATGGCAATGGCCGATGGTCTTTGAAATCAAAGGGGAGGGTTGTGATGGCGGTGGTTTGGTGGTGTTTGATTGAAGGTGAAGGAGGGTTGTAGGAGGTGGTGAGTGATAGTGGCAGCGGTGGCGATGGAGGAGAATGGTGAACAATGATGGTTGGTGGGGATGGAATATGATGGTATACACACATTCAGAGAGAGAGGGAGAGAGGGTGAGAGGGAGAGAGGGAGAGAGGGGGGAGAGAGATATGAGATTATAATTTTTTGTAATAAATATAAAAATCTGATAAAATATTGGGAAAATGACTAAATTCCATTGATTGTGAAACTGCATCAGAGCATTGCTTTAGTATTTTCGGTGAAATTGAAAACTAGTCTGAAATTATTAGATTGTTAGTGTAATAAATAAATTATTTGACTGAATCATAATTTTCATCAAACCGTAAAAATATAAGTGTAATTTTCTATAAAAGTAAAACAAATTCAAACTTGTATTCGAATTTAACCACTACTATTTACTGTTACGACTAATATTTAATAAGTTTAAAGTGTTGTTTCAAAATTAACTATATGCTTGTCTGTTGATAGTTTTTCTTTTGTATTTGTTACTATTTTGTCTTAGTTTTTCTTTTGTATTTGTTACTATTTTGTCTAGAACTTGAAAAAGACACACTAGGACACGAGCATCTGAATTTTTATTCGAATATTTCTCTTTACTCAGTAGAAGAGTAAAACAAATCCATGAAAACGATAATGTGGACCATATTGAGACTATATTTTTGTGGTTGAAATCATATGAATTTATGAAAAACTCGTGAAAATATTGAATTAGAAAGAGGAAATAGAAAGCAAAGTTGGATCTTTCATATCCACGAAAAGACATGATTTTGCCACTTGACCAAGGAGTGTTCGTAGAGCCGTACTGACTCACTAAAACAAACAAAAAACTAACACAAACAAAAAACTAAAACAAACATAAAACTAAAACAAACAAAAAACTAAAACAAACATAAAACTAAAACAAACAAAAAACTAACACAAACAAAAAACTAAAACAAACATAAAACTAAAACAAACAAAAAACTAAAACAAACAAAAAACTAAAACAAACAACATCGTCCATAAAAGATGAATCGAGCACTTTCTTTTTTGTCATGATACACATACATATGTACACATACATATGTATGTATGTGTGAATATATGCATATATATTGAGAAATGGAAATTAACTAGTATAAAGAATCCTGCGTCGCAGGGACTATAAAATCTAATAAAATACTAACGCCAAAATGTTATCATGAGTGCGCATGTTGAGGATAAGAAAAAAAACAAAACCCGAACGTCGTTCCAGTGGCGAAGCTTGAGTCAAAGGTAAACTATTTTTTGGGGGGGGCGTACTCTATATTTATTAAAAATTTTCCACTATCAGACCGAAAATTTACACTATCGAGTCAAAAATTTACACTACTGACGAAAAAAGAGGGGGCGCCCCCCGGGCCCCAATGAAGCTTCGCCTCTGCGTCGTTCATAATAATTGAAATGCATATAAAATTCCATCGCAAACCCGTGGTAGAGGCATGCCGCTACAGAAAAAATCAAACAGTTAGGAACATTAATTTAAAAATTAACGCCTAAATCCTTGAATCTTATAGGACGTATAATTCCATTTTGAACGAAATTTACACTGAAATGTGAAAAAAATAATAAGTGTTTCATGACAATATGTTCGACATTTCGGAAAATGTAAGTTTTATTATTTATAGGAGTAAAACAAAAATATTTTGAATGTGTAAAATTACAAATGCATCGATATATGGTATAGAGCGTAAGTTAACTAAACTTGGGGAAGAAAATGAAACATTTTAGGGTTTTTAATGTAAACTATGTTTTGGCGCCGCGCGTTGTCGCGGATATGCGAGTTTTAACGTAACCATAAACCAAAATCAAAATCAAAATGAATGTTTGAAATCACAAAATCAGCAAAATACACAAAAGTAAAAACACCAAAACCCCAAATCCATAACACACTAGAACCTGTAGAACACAAAAACTAAATTAAAGCCCAACACCATACATAAAACAAATGAAAATCAAAGCCGCAAGAAGGCGACAGTTCAAAATATAAAACCAACGAATATCAAAGCCTCGAAAAGCGCAAACAAAAGGAAAACTCAAACCTTAATAGTGAGAATCGTCAGTGTATCGATAGCGGAAGAAAGAAAGCAGGAACCCGGAGAAAGACAACACCAACGAACCCTATAAACGAACATAATCGAAACACACATCAAAGACACATTTCCAGACACCAAAACCCACCAAAAAACCCCACCCCCAAACCTCGAACCAACACCCAAAACAAATCCTATAAAACACAAAAAAAACAATATTAATAGGAATAGATAATTAATAAAAAAGAAAAAATAAAATTCATGCATTGCAACTTGTTGATTGTGCAAGATGACTTTACATTATGTCACTTGTTAGATAATAATAAGCTAGCTTTACCCGCCGCGCTTTGCGACGACATCATACACGACGTAATAGAGTATAGACTATAATCGACCTTAATCGTTCCAAACTAAATTTACGTCGAAACATAGAGAAACTTAAATTGATACCTTTTAATACATGACTCTTCTCAAAACACATTTATGTCAAAATGTTGAGCAACCCAAAACATACATAAAAAAGCACATGCGGCGGTGCCGTATGCGATATGATAAAGTACATATTACAAAAGCACCTGACTCGTTTTCGAACTAAATTTATGTCAAAACGTATTTATACCGTTAAATGAAATGTATTATATTTGACCCAATTTTCAAACTAAATTTAAGTCGAAACATATACACCGTCGAATGAAACGTATTATATTTTACCCGGCGCATAAATTTACGTCGAGACATATTTATACCGTCAAATGGACGTATTATATTTGAATCGACCCATTCTCCCACACAACTAAAAGATTTCTTCAACCAATAAACAAATACAATAAAAGATAAAAATAATTGTTTATTTAGTTTCTAAATAAAAATAGAAATTTAAAAGACTTAGTGGCCAAAGTTGAAGAAACCATAGAATAGGGCTAAAAAGAAAAATATTAAAAAGTGTTGTGGCCAAAATTAAAGATACCATAGAATAGGGCTAAAAACATATATAATTAAAAGTTTTGTGGCTAAAATTGAAAGAAACCAAACTCTTCAATTCATTTCATTTGGTTTATTAATATTATGTAACTACAACGGTATTCTCTGTACATAGAGGTATTAACGGGTCAAATTTGCGTGTTAAAGATCAAATCTGATACGACCTTGAAGATTTTCTATTAATTTGGAAAGTATGCATATACAAAAATTATGTAAGAGATGAAAATGACTTGTGTGTTGATTTTTTTATCACCAAGAAATCAAATACCTGTAAAATAACTGCACGTGTTACGGAAGATGATTTGTTTATTCATGTTTAAACTTTTTACATAAAAAACCTAATAAATTTGATAATTAAAGTAAAATAACTCTTAAAATTTAACTAGAATAACCAGGTGAACTCATGAACACATCGTATTGATTTTACACTCACCCATTTAGCTAAGTGTGTTTGTGATACGACCCTGTTTTGTATTATGTCAAAAGTTCACACATCTCGCTGCATGCATTAGGTGTGAAAGAGCCCGAGAAAAATTTATGGGAGGGTTGTATGTCCGGAAACTTTATGATCATATATGAAAAACCATAGATTAAAAACCACTGAAATCGATATTTGAATATAAAACCTTTGGTAGAAGAGAATTAAGTATTTATGACTATATATTTTTGAAGGCTTTCTGGTATTTTTCACATAAAATTACATCGTTGCTAACTTTATTGTATAGTATATCGCAAATAAATTATATATATTACTAATTATTAAATTCTTTATGCTTTATGGTTTGTGCTTTAATCTTTAGTGGGTTTAGGATTTTTTTTACACCCAACTACTTCTAAATTTTTACAATTTAAAACTTACAATTTTTCATTTTCAACTTTGATCACATATACTTTTTATATTTTATAAAATTTTCATTTTACGTTTCAGTCTAAATTTTACGAGTTAACACGTCGAAACGTGCGCGTGTGGATTCAATGTTTTTACGCATTTTTTTCCCGTTTAACGGCCCCGTCACAACGCGCAGGTCATAGACTGACTTGGTTATTATTTTTAATATTTTACATTTCTCGTGCGTGGTTCAACGTTTTTATATCTACTTTTTAGGTTGGTTTATTTTTTTGTAATTCTTTATAATACAGGTATTTCATGTGTTAATATCGATGACAGTAATGCAATATTGATGTTTAATGACATGGTTTTACGTCCCACTAGTAGTTTTCTGATTCACAAAACTCTAAACGAATGATTAGTTGCGTTAGTTATGCATACGAAAGCGGACGATCATGTCGTTATTATTAAAAAAAATATCAAAAGAATAAAACATAGAGGAAAAAGACTGATTATTAATTTAATAATAATATCCACAAAAATATTCCAATAATTCAACCCTGAGTTTGCTCTCTGTGGATGAGTCTGTATGGTTGATACTTGTAACACACACTTCATATCTCATAGTCTCATACTTCATCTATAAATACCCAATCCCCAATTCATTTTGCTTCAAGTCTCAACACTGAGCATAACCAATATTCAGGTGATCTAATTGAACATTTGCATGAGTATTTGCTTAATTTCTGTTGGGTTTACAGTATCAATTGGATGGATTTCTTATACGGTTTGTGGTTTGATTAATGAATCTCGACGAGAAGTTTGTGATAATATGCTGAAATGGGTTGTTTTTGTGTTGATTTTTCAGGGTTGGAGGGGAATTAAGCAAGGGTGTGAGTAATGGCTAACAGGAATGTGGAGAAATTAGCATCGATCGACGCTCAATTGAGGCTTTTAGTCCCGGGGAAAGTTTCTGAGGATGACAAGCTTATTGAGTATGATGCTTTGCTTTTGGATAAGTTTCTGGATATTCTTCAGGATTTGCATGGGGAAGATCTCAAGGAAGCGGTATGATAAGTTGATAACTCAAATTATTGTTTGTTTTTAGCTTATACTTTGATCTTTTTACATAAGCTGAATCTCAAGTGAGCTAAGATATGATCATCACTGTTGATTAGAGTTGGGTTTTATGTGATTTATAGAACTGGTGAATGTGAATCTTCAGTTTATTAGCTTATATGGTTTTGGTGGACTACTTGTTTTAATTCATCACCAACTGTTTGACAAAATGCCTCAAAAGGAATTGTTCACTTCTTTCTTAGTTTGTTTACCAGCTCAGTATCATGCAATCTAGTGTTATATAAGTTAGTGACTACCAAAGGGGCTTGTAGCCTAGCGGTATCAAGATGTTTACTATAGGTGTTTCCCCTTAAGTGGTTGAGAATTTTAGTCTCATAGTTGAGATTGGTGTATATTTAGGAGTAGGTTTAGATAATGTGTGAGTTGGGTTTTGTAAAATATATAAATACGTGCACACAGATATATAAGTTGGTAAGTATGTTTGCTTATGTAGGTTCAAGAATGCTATGAGCTATCAGCTGAATATGAAGGAAAACATGACCCGAAGAAACTGGAGGAGCTTGGAAGTGTGTTGACAAGTTTAGATCCAGGGGATTCCATTGTCATTGCAAAAGCTTTTTCTCACATGCTTAACTTGGCCAATCTGGCTGAAGAAGTTCAGATTGCTTACCGCCGAAGAATCAAACTGAAGAGAGGCGATTTTGCTGATGAGGCTAATGCAACAACTGAATCAGATATTGAAGAAACTTTCAAGAGACTTGTGCATAAGCTTAACAAGTCTCCTGAAGAGGTTTTTGATGCACTCAAGAACCAAACAGTTGACTTGGTCTTGACTGCTCATCCAACTCAGTCTGTCCGCAGATCTTTGCTTCAAAAGCATGGAAGGTATAGCCTTCAATCCTGTAGACGCATCCAATTTGACCGATTTTCAACTTCCAAATTGACACTTTTATCTTTTCAGGATTCGTAACTGTCTGGCCCAGTTATATGCCAAAGACATCACCCCTGATGATAAGCAGGAACTGGATGAGGCTTTGCATAGAGAAGTAAGTATTAACGATTAAAAATCATGTTAGATTGAAGAGGCATTATGTGTGCATAATCATTGTCATTAACTGCTTTTATGTGATTTGTAGATCCAAGCTGCATTCCGTACTGATGAAATCAGAAGGACCCCACCAACACCACAAGATGAAATGAGAGCTGGAATGAGTTACTTCCATGAAACAATCTGGAAGGGTGTTCCTAAATTCTTACGTCGTGTTGACACTGCCCTAAAGAATATAGGGATTAATGAACGTGTTCCCTATAACGCACCTCTAATTCAATTCTCTTCATGGATGGGTGGTGACCGTGATGGCAAGTTTAAGCTATTTTATACACTTAATTGACAAAAAAAACTAAGATTTTGATAGAAAACAGAATTAACTAACAAATGCCTTGAACGTTTATTAAGTGAATTATCTCAAGTGATACCTCTAATACACACACTAATCACCTATTTATAGTGTTAGAAGAACTAACTATTTACACATTAAGTCCCTCTACTTTCAAGACTTTACACATCTATACTAAACATACACTAAACATACAAATACAAAGCTGATACAAAGAATTACAATCTAACAATCACCCCTTTAATTCTTTGAATCCACCAACTCCCAAAAGCTTCTTCATTTCCACAAACTTTAACCTCGGAAGAGCTTTGGTTAGAATATCAGCCCTCTGTTCATTACCACTTATATGCCTCACTACCACCATTCCTTTCTCCACACATCCACGAATGTAATGGTATATGACATCAATGTGTTTAGATCTTCCATGAAAAACAGGATTTTTCATTAATTGCACAGCTGATTTGTTATCCACATGTAGCAATATAGGACCCATCTTCTTCCCTGTAAGTTCTTCCAATAAATTTTTCAACCATACTGCCTGCTGAGCTGCAGCAGTAGCAGCCATAAACTCAGCTTCACATGAGGATAAAGCCACTGTCTCTTGCTTCTGGCTTACCCAACTTACAGGTCCTTCACAATAGTAAAACACAATACCTGTAGTACTCTTTCCATCTGCTTTAGTTGGAGCATGAGAGCTGTCACTAAACCCAACCAACTCACTAACTCCACCATACTTGTACCAAACCCCATTATCAATAGTACCCTTTAAGTACCTCAATATGTGCTTCACAGCCTGCCAATGGGTTGTTCTTGGAGATTCCATAAACCTACTAGTGATTCCCACAGCATAGCACAAGTCAGGTCTAGTCTGTGTTAAGTACCTTAAACATCCAATGACCCTTCTGTATTTTGTAACATCCACATGTTCACACTCTTCATCTTTACCCAACTTTAAACCTGGATCCATAGGAGTCTTTGTGGCATTGCACTCCCACATTTTCTGATCTTCCAAGATCTTCTTAGCATAACCTGATTGACATAAGAAAATCCCATCACCTTCTTGTCTCACCTCAATTCCCAAATAATACTTCAACAGTCCAAGATCTGTCATCTCAAACTGAGATTTCATCATTGACTTAAACTCCTCAACTACCTCCAAAGTAGACCCTGTCACAATAATATCATCAACATAAACCCCAATTATCAGTGAACCAGTATCAGACCACCTTCTGTATACTGCATGTTCCTGAGGGCACCTCTTAAACCCAAACTTCAAACAAAGTAACATGAAGCTTCTCATTCCAGGCTCTTGGAACCTGTTTCAGCCCATACAGAGCTTTTATAATCCTGTACACCTTCTGTTCTTGACCAGATTTCACAAACCCCTCTGGTTGAACCACATACACCTCCTCCTTTAGTTCCCCATTCAGAAAAGTTGTTTTAACATCAAGATGATGAACCTTCCACCCATTTGTTGCAGCTAATGCCATGATCATTCTAACAGTCTCCAACCTTGCCACAGGGGCAAACACCTCTTCATAATCAATACCAAACTTCTGCACATAGCCTTTTACTACTAACCTGGCCTTGTGCCTTGTAACTGCCCCCTCTGCATTCTTTTTAAGCTTGAAAAGCCATTTCAATCCAATTGGCTTCACCCCATTTGGGCATTGGACTAACTCCCAAGTCCCATTCCTCTCAATGCTATCAAGTTCATCTTGCATAGCTTTCCTCCATTCTGGCTTGTCTTTAGCCTGCTCAAAACAAGTTGGTTCCCTCATCAACAACAGTTCTGATTCCTCAAACACGGGAGGTTCAAAAGGGATCTGCTGTTGGATATCTGTTATGTTGAACACATCTTCCATGCTTCTGAATCCTTTTGAAGGTGTGTCATCATAAGTTGATCTGGGAATCAGATCATCATCAGGAGCATTTCCATCATGTACACCCCTGAATCCTGAACATGATCAACTTCAGGATCCATAACATCATCATTACCCCCTTGAATACCATCATCATCAGGGGTATTAGAAATCTCAGCCTCATCTAGAGATGCATGACTCTGCACACTTTGAGTAACTACCACTCCAAAGTCAGCATACTTCTGTCTTGGTTGGTCATGCTTATCATCTTCCCAATTCCAAGGTACTCCTTCAAACTTTACATCTCTACTGACCACAACTCTACCCTTATCTGGATCAAACATTCTGTAGGCTTTAGAACCTGGTTCTATGCCCAAATGAACCATTGGTTTACTTTTATCTTCCAACTTTCTGATCTGATTACTTGGCACTTTCACATATCCTTTGCACCTAAACACTCTCAGGTGTTTCAACTTAGGCTTCCTGTTATACAGACTCTCATAGGGGGTAATTCCATCCAAGGCCTTAGTTGGACTTCTGTTCAGCAGGAAGACTGACTGTCTTACTGCCTCAGCCCACAAGTACAAATGCATATCCATTGCCTTTAACATAGACCTTACCATGCCCATCACAGTTTGGTTCCTCCTCTCCATCACTCCATTTTGCTGTGGAGTGTATGGTGCTGTCAAGAACCTCTTGATTCCATCTTCACTGCATAGTTGCTCAAAAGATCTTGAAGTAAATCCCCCCCCTATCAGTCCTCAGAGCCTTAAGTTTGTACTCAGTTTCCACCTGAATCTGAGCCTTAAACTGTTGAAAGGCTGTAGGTGCCTGGTCCTTTGACTTGAGTATGTGCACCCACATGTATCTTGAGCAATCATCCACCAGCAGCATGAAATACTTGTTCCCAGCAGGTGTGGGTGGTTCTAATGGATCACACAAGTCTGCATGGACAAGTTCCAGTGGGACTTTTGCTCCGAAGTTGCTAGAAAGAGGAAAGGACTGACTCCTGTGCTTTCCCACTAAACAACTCTCACACAGTTGTGACTTGTGATTGATTTTGGGCATACCTCTGACCATGCCTTGCTTGGACATTTGATTAATTGACTCAAAATTCAAGTGGCCAAGCCTAGCATGCCATATCCAGGCAGTATCATTCATCACAGTCAATAGACACCTAGGTATTGCAACCTGCAAGTGGATCTTGTACAACCTGTTTTCAGATTTCTGCACCTTCATCAGTGTTCTTCCATTGCTTTCATACACCCACAAGAATCCATTCTCCATTAATATCCTACAACCCACTTTATCAAGTTGGCCTAGGCTTAGGATGTTACTCCCCAATGCAGGTATGTAGTACACATTTGTGACTACTCTATGTTCTCCATTCTTGTACTGGAAACAGATTGAACCCCTTCCTTTGATAACAACCACTGATCCATCCCCAAACTTCACTTTCCTGTGACACCTTCATCAAGATCAGTGAAGTGGGAATGAATGCCAGTCATGTGGTTGCTGGCCCCATTATCAAGATACCAGGAACAAGTGTCCCCTTCCTGTGGCAATCTTTTGGGGAACACCCCCTGTTCCTACAATAGACCTAAGTCTTTTGAGAGTTTTGCCATCAACAAGGTAGGTTCCTGATCTACTTGGGCCTGTGCAAGATGTGCCTCCTGTTCTCCCCTCCTAGGAGCCTTGCATTCACTTGAATAGTGCCTAAGTTTATCACATTTATAGCACCTTATGTTCCTCTTGTCTTTCTTGTTGCCATTTCCACTTCTTTCACAGTTCTCAGGGTTGGATTTCCCTCCCTGCCCTGTGTAAACCTTCCTCTCCCTCTGCCTCTTCCTTTGTTATCACTGGTGGCACTACCCCTCTGGTACTCCGCTTTGGACTCATGTCTTGTCCTCTCTTGCCACTCAGCTTGGTCAGGAGGAGCTGACCAGATGAGTTCTTGCTCTGTGTCACTAGCCTCAATCTTTCCTCGTAGGCCTTCAACCGCCCAACCAGTTCCTCAAACTGCATCTTCTCAAGACCAGAGAACTGTTCGATTGCTGCCACAATTGGCAGATACCTCTCCGGTGCAGCCTTCAAAACTTTCCTCACTTGCTTCACATCTGGGATCACAGTTCCCAGAGCTCTGTATCTTGAGACTAACTCTCCTATTTTCCCAGCAAACTCATCTATGGACTCATTTTCCCCCATGCCCAACATCTCAAACTCATGATCTAGAGTTTGAATTCGGGCCTGCTTTACTCTTTCTTCCCCTACATACCTTTTCTTCAAGGCATCCCAGACATCTTTCGCAGTCTTGAATGCAGCCACTTGCATCAAGACATCTTCTGGCAAAGACTGGAAGATGAAGGCCCTCGCCTTCTTGCCCAGTTTTACATCAACTGCGGCTGTACCAGGGGGTTCTATGGCATCCCAGATTCCCTGGGCATCCATAAAGGCTTCCATCTTAATTGACCAGGAGGTGTAATTCGTCGGGGTTAGAACCGGGATCTTGAACGAAATGGAGTCGCTAGTATCTTTCAGCACCACCTGTGCACCGCGATCTGCCATCGAGTTCGCTTAAGAGTCTTGATTCGGAGTCAACTTCGCAGATGATCACTTCGGACGAGTCAACTTCGCAGATGATCACTTCGGACGAGTCAAATACAATCGCAGATGATTGTAATCGAGAGTTCAAGAATTGAATTCCGATGGAGTTCAATTCGATCGACGATTGGAACCGAGCGGGAGATGATCAAGATCGATCGAGAGAAAAGAGGATTTTTGGATCGAGAGCCGTTACTGCTCTGATACCAAATGATAGAAAACAAAATTAACTAACAAATGCAATGAACGTTTATTAAGTGAATTATCTCAAGTGATACCTCTAATACACACACTAATCACCTATTTATAGTGTTAGAAGAACTAACTATTTACACATTAAGTCCCTCTACTTTCAAGACTTTAAACATCTATACTAAACATACACTAAACATACAAATACAAAGCTGATACAAAGAATTACAATCTAACAGATTTCATTCATCACTTGTATAATTTTGCTTCTGGATTTAAATGCAGGCAATCCAAGGGTAACTCCTGAGGTAACGAGGGATGTTTGTTTACTAGCCAGAATGATGGCTTCAAACATGTACTTTTCTCAGATAGAGGATCTAATGTTTGAGGTATGTGAAATAAACTTTCTAAGTTATATGTACTTTTACATAGTGGTTATTGATCTTAACCAATATTTCTTTTTCAGATGTCTATGTGGCGTTGCAATAGTGAACTACGTGTTCGAGCAGAAGAACTGTATAGAACAGCAAGAAGAGATGTGAAGCACTATATAGGTATTTGTTAGTGTTAATAATGTTATGTATTACCACATATCAAAACACAGAATAACGTTATATGTTTGTCTTTTTCTTTAGAGTTCTGGAAACAGGTTCCTCCCACTGAACCTTATCGTGTAATTCTTGGTGATGTAAGGGACAAATTATATAATACACGTGAACGATCACGCCATTTATTAGCCCATGGAATGTCTGATATTCCAGATGATGCTGTTTATACCAATCTTGAACAGGTATCAACCCCTTCAAGATCATCAATTATAAATTTCGATAAATCCTAGATTGCTTTTTTGACCTGGTTATAATCGGGTCAATTTGGACTATCTTTTATCTCTAGTGGGTCAAACTAGTAAAGTAAAAAAGTTCCTATAAAGGAAACGGGCTGAAGGTTGCCCAAGATTTTTCTTGGATAACTATGCATAAAACCTCCTGATTCTTATTATATACAGTATATCTTGATTAAAATGTGTAAATTTGTGGAAAAAGACCAGATTCCACCAGCATCAAAAACTACACATTTTGACCTGCTACCTAAACCTCGATGCCTGCGCATTTTACCCATCTTTAATCCTTACCTTCATAATTCTGACTTCTCCCTAGACCCTACCCTTTTATGAATAGGTCAACTTGGGCTATGTTTTATTGCTAACATGTCAAATGGGTTAAATAAAACAGAATAGCTAAAACAGAAATGTGGTCAAATGGGTTGAAAATCACCCAAAATGTATTCATCATAAAACCTCCTGATTAATTTATAAAAAGTATAGGGTGATTGAAAAAGTACCGATAATTTTAAAAAATGTAGAAGTTTTGAACAATCAGATTCAACGGGCGCATAAAATTACCCATTTTGACTCTTTACCCCAATGCCTTGGCTCTAATGAAAATTTTGCTTTATGCTCTCTCTGATATCTCTTTTATAATATTTCACAGTTCTTGGAACCACTGGAGCTATGCTACAGATCACTATGTGACTGTGGTGACCGTGTGATTGCTGATGGAAGCCTTCTTGATTTTCTAAGACAAGTGTCAACTTTTGGGCTCTCACTTGTAAAACTTGATATAAGACAAGAATCTGACCGACACACTGACGTCCTTGATGCAATCACTCAACATTTAAAAATTGGGTCCTATCGTGAGTGGTCTGAAGAAAAACGCCAAGAGTGGCTTCTAGCTGAACTCAGTGGAAAACGTCCACTTTTCGGTTCAGACCTTCCAAAAACTGAGGAAGTTAAGGATGTTTTAGACACGTTTAATGTTTTAGCAGAACTCCCATCTGACTGTTTCGGTGCTTACATTATCTCAATGGCCACATCACCTTCTGATGTCCTTGCTGTTGAGCTTCTCCAACGCGAATGCCATGTAAAACATCCATTACGCGTGGTCCCCCTATTTGAAAAACTGGCTGACCTGGAGGCGGCCCCTGCGGCCATGGCCCGCCTTTTCTCAATCGATTGGTACAGAAACCGGATCGACGGTAAACAAGAAGTCATGATTGGGTACTCTGATTCAGGAAAAGATGCAGGCCGGTTTTCTGCTGCATGGCAGCTCTACAAAGCTCAAGAAGAGATTATTAAAGTTGCAAAAGAGTTTGGAGTCAAACTTGTTATATTTCATGGGCGTGGTGGAACTGTCGGTAGAGGTGGTGGGCCCACACATCTGGCGCTTCTCTCTCAACCACCAGACACCATTCACGGGTCTTTAAGAGTCACGGTTCAGGGTGAGGTCATTGAGCAGTCGTTTGGTGAGGAACATTTGTGTTTTAGAACACTTCAGAGATTTTGTGCAGCTACACTTGAGCATGGGATGAACCCACCAATCTCACCACGGCCCGAGTGGCGTGAACTTATGGACCAGATGGCTGTTGTTGCAACGAGGAGTACCGTTCTATTGTGTTCAAGGAACCACGTTTTGTGGAGTATTTCCGCCTTGTAAGTATACTTATAATTGCTTATGATTATGGTTGGATGTGGAAAAATTGGTTTGTCAGATGGTTGTGGTCTCGTATTAAAATGGGTTCGGGTCAAAAACTCAAAATGGAAATATTTGGTACATGTCGGCCCGGAAACACATTGTAGCCAAATTAAAATGGGTACCATGTTTAAGAACCAAGGACATGCATAAATTACTGCACTTTAAACATAACCACCGCAAGGTGGTTGATAATTAGTGATCAAGTATAATGATTTAACGTGTCCTTAGTTCCTAAACATAATCCTTATGGCTATATTTATCAAAACCCCTATAAGTACGTAACACATGATTTCCAACATATATTCATTAATAATTTAGTGTTTTGAATATAGCAGTTACTTATAAGACTTTGTCACACTGAATAGACAAATAGGAAAGCAAGGGTGTGGTTGCAGATCATCACTTTGTAAATAGGAAAGTAAGGGTGAGGTTGCAGATTATCACTTTGTATTATGTCTTCTTTGTTTATTCAGTGAAACAACTGTCATAAGTAATTGTGGTTTTATTTTATTAACTATGGGTGGGTTTATATGGATTTTTCTTTGTGTCTTTTTGAAAGGGTAAGGCTGCACCCAACCCATAACTGACCTGTCTATACACCTGCAGGCAACACCTGAACTGGAGTACGGGCGTATGAATATCGGAAGTCGCCCATCAAAAAGAAAACCTAGTGGTGGCATTGAATCACTCAGAGCCATTCCATGGATCTTTGCATGGACTCAGACCAGGTTCCATCTCCCAGTTTGGCTTGGGTTTGGGACGGCGTTCAAACATGCCATTAAAAAAGACAGCAAGAATCTTCAAATGCTTCAAGAAATGTACAAAACATGGCCTTTCTTTCGGGTCACCATTGATTTAGTTGAAATGGTGTTTGCTAAAGGTGACCCTGGCATTGCTGCCCTGAACGACAAGCTCCTTGTTTCTGAAGATCTATGGCCCTTTGGAGAATCTTTAAGAGCAAACTATGAAGAAACCAAAGATTATCTTCTCAAGGTACAATTTCTCAACAATTATAACTTGCGCTTATTTATGGGTCGGGTAGGTTACATAACGGATCTAACACAGGTTTGGTTGAGACAAATCATCGTTATGAGAATTTGTTTGGCCTGCTAACACTCTCCGTCTTACTTCTATAAATAATAAGGGGTTTAACATAAAAATCGAAGGTACTTGTTCATTTGTCATGCTCTAGTCATTCTTCTTGTACATCTGAGTCTTGTTTTGTGCACAGTTCAGGTCATTTTGCAATCAATAAATATGACATTAACATTATATATCACATTTATATCCGTTAAATTTAACGTTTTTATATATAGCTATTGTTTTTGACAGCCTATTTTTCTGCTTACAAATTGACCCAAACCGGTCACAAAGTCATCTTCAATTACTCATATATATGGAGAGAAGTTCAATGACTAAATCCCGACAATTAAATAGTACATTGGTTTTTTGGTGAAACAAACAAACATACCCAGCAAAAATTACCCTCATTTGGTTTCCTTGGGAAAAAAAAACAATTAATAAATGCATTAGTCATGAGTTTATGATTGCAAAAGCAATAATATTACAATACTAATTTAAATCCTTAAATATAACAATGTAGGTTGTCATACACATAAAAATAGACCAACTTAGAGTTTCAACCTATTTGACCTTCCATTTAGGCTTTAGCTATATTTTTCAGTTTGACTCGTTTGATATAACACACAACCCAAATCAAACGTTCATAAGTAAACAGGTCGAAACCGCACCTCTAAATTATTATGCTAACGAGATTCTCTTGTCGGGGTTGTAGATTGCTGGACATAAGGACCTTCTAGAGGGTGATCCCTACTTAAAACAAAGAATCAGGCTGCGTGATGCATACATCACAACCTTAAATGTATGCCAAGCTTATACCCTAAAGAGGATCCGCGACCCGAACTATCATGTGACATTAAGGCCTCATATTTCCAAAGAATACGCAGCTGAGCCGAGCAAACCAGCTGATGAGCTTATCCACCTGAACCCAACCAGTGAGTACGCACCTGGTTTGGAGGACACCCTCATCTTGACCATGAAAGGGATTGCTGCTGGGATGCAGAACACCGGTTAGGTCAACCGTTATGCAAGTATGTAGTTATCTTTTTTTCATGCTTTGGATGTTGTCACATGCCTTGTTTACTGCATGTGTTCTTGAGTGTTTGTATGCATCATCAATCCATGCATTGCAGTTGTACTGTGTGCATCATTGATGGTGGTTTATCCAAGAAACTAATGACTTGTTGTACACTTGAGTACAAGTGATTAAATAAATTGTGTGCTTTCTACTTATTTTACCCTCTTAGCAGATTCATTCTATAGAACAATTCACCAAATCGGCTCTATAATTAAGATTAAAACGGTGATAAAATTGTAGGACAAAAGATAAAATATAGTTATAAAGTTTTACTTTCTCTATAAAATAGTTTTCACTTGTATTTTTAATCTCTAATATCTTGAATATACATTTATTATTTTTTTAGTTATTATGTTCTGGAATTTAAAAAATCATGAAAATAATTTTTCTAGACATGTTATGTAGGATGGTAATAATTTCACACTTACAGTCATGGATGCATATGAAACTTTTTGTTGTGTATCTGCTTTTATTAGCGATCATTCAACACTTTTAATGGCGAATCTTTTAACACCCAAAGGTGTAAAGATATTTACAGATTATGCATGAATATAAGCCGTGTAGAACATGAAAAGTTAACGCATGAGTCGTGTATAAGACCAAAAATAATTTCATTGTACTTTCTAAAGATGACTTAACATTTCTTTTTTTTTTTTATTTTTTTTTATTATTTAATACTCTCTTCTCGATGTAATGAACAAAAAAACTTCCGATCTCACTCAACATTTCCCTTGTATTCAAAACTCTTTCTACTTCAACACTCCCTTATATTCCTTCTTTTTTGTGCATTTATTTTCTCATTTTGTCCGGTGTACATACTCTAATTTCATTTTTATTCTCGCTAGTGTTGTCTCCCAACCACACATTACGTGCGTGACGTACGGGATAAATTGAGCCTTAGATAGACTCACACTGTTAATTATCGCTTTTTTTTTACCATCATAGCCGTTTTTTTAACGAAGTGGTTACGGATTTATTAAATAAAAGGTTCGGAACGACAGTTCATCGCGACTGCAAACATTGCATTTACCGCGCCATAACATCAAACCCTTTTGTCATCATTATCGCCTATCCAGTGAAGACCAACCAAAGTTTTGAAGAAATGGGTTCCGTCAGTATCACCTTCCATAACCAACTCGATAATGTCTCAAACGAACCAAAGGCCATCATCATCGATGTAGCATCAACATCATATTTCATAAGGAAATTAAGAAACAAAACAGTCTCAGATGATTCAAGCTTACTATCACAAGCCCACTTGCAACGTCATCATCGGGCAGAAAGCAAGGCAAACAAAATCAGGGCACAACCAACATTAGAAATTAAGAACAAATCATAAAGAAAGACAATTCCAAAAAAGGGTAAAAGCCAAAACGATACAAAAAACTTATATAACCCTAGAAACAATGACAAAGAGAAGCACTGACCCCAAGCCAATGAATCGTAGATTAATTGGTTTGGGAGGAGTCACCTATGACTTTTTAAAAGTGAAGGTCATGAGTTTGAGTCTCATTTGGTGCAATATGCTCCAAGTGGACAGGAGTTTTACAACAGTGGGCTCTTTGGGTGGTTGGTTTCCCTTGAATGGTGGGCGAGCGGGGTTATCAACACTGTCAGTGTTCGCAAGGGTGTGTGGCCTTTTGCCAATGGGTTTACCCGGGTGACCGGACTTAAAAATTATTCGTTGGTCGTTTAAAAAAAACACCGACAAAACCTAAGTTGGCCAACCCGCATGGCGTTAGCGATGACGGGGGCTTCCACGATCCATAGCCTTGATCTCTCTCCCTCTCTCTCTCTCTCTCTCTCTAACTGTAGACCATAGTTAAAAGGGGCATTTCAAACCACATCAAGCCAAACGACACACATGCGGCTAGAAAACGGGTAACTGGACCCACACCACCTCCGTCGCCACCAACACATCACACAGAGAAATTCTCTGTAACAACAAGAACTAAACCTAGAAAAATCATATTAAAGGGGCACTAGAGACAAACATGTCCGTATACGACCACATCTACCTCATCCGTAGACTAGAGACCAGTACGACGGTCCTTAACATTGCCATCGGTACCATCACACTTGCCGACTCTTAACTTAATCTAAACAGGAGAAGGAGTCGTTACACAAGAAAGTTGTACAAAACGCATAGGAAGCCGCACATAATTTATGTTTGTCCGCATTCAAGAAGCTCTTTTTTCTCCAACCTTTTTACTTGAAACAAGTATGTGATCATTTCTTCATGGATAGATTGGTAATTTAGTTTTTTTCAAACTCCCTACGAAAACTAGATTTACCTATCCTTAAAAGATGATTTTTTACTTGCGTAACTCATAGTAACTAGCGTTTGTAGTCCAGAGTCTTAGATACCGTAAACCGAGGCTCAGACAAACGCCCATGTTTATAATGTTACGTTTAGATCATCACAACCATAACGCGTGATGGTTAAAAGGTGGCTCAGTACCGATGTCGGGTTACGGCTGCAAACCAAATACAATCGCCAAGCCAAAGCAACCAACGACAGTTATATGGTATCATCACAGCCAGTGAACAACCAGAACGAATGGTCTCATATGGAAAAACCGTCATCATCATCAACAAAGTGAACAACGTAACGATAATGTCTCAGATGAGGTAGTACTCATCATCATTGACATAACAGATTACCCAACCACAGAACATGTCGCCGCCGACAAAGAGCCGTTAATGGCAACTCCGGGCAGCGACGTCCATGATTTCAAAGAGTCTATCGCTCTAGAACAATATCCGAAGCAGTGGAACAAATCCAACCATGCTAAGCAGGAAATATATAAACTTATCACAACCAGAACACCAACTTTAATCTGCACACCAACATGTCAGAGTAGGTAAACCATCGACAGAAGGGTCTCACCATGGACACCAGTAAAGAACATTGTCACCCAACATAGTGGTGTAAACAACCGTCTCAGAAGAGCCAAAGCTCAACATCATCGACGTGGGTGCAGAGCACTGATGTCGGTTTGTCAAGCCTAATCAAAAACAATTTACAAGGTTCCAAACTCACCTAAGATAGCTAGGATAAGTCGGGTCGGTCCACAGGGAATATGTGAAAAGTTTTGTAGTTTAAATCTAAAAGTTTGTAGCTTGATTACAAAAACTTAATAAAAATGACTAATCGAGAAAAGTGACAAACTTTATGATTAATTGAGTTGTAAACAATAATGTGAAAAGGTAATCTTCTCCGGATTCAGGTTTACTACTTAGATTTGCTTTGAGTGTTCATAAAAGTCATATAAGCTTAACGGGTCAATTTGGGTAAAAACAATAGATTGAATAAGACTGTTGTTAAAGAACTACTCAAATCATATCCTATGTTTGTGATACTCAATCCCATCCAACATCAACGTTTCCAGATGAAAAGAATCTAAAACAATCAAAGTGGAACAAGTGAATTGAAAGCAACACACATATTTTAGAGTTTTCAACCAACAAATAATGTACTCGGCTTAAACTACCGTGTTCAAACATTAACTCAACCACAAATCATCAAGAACAAATCATAGTAGTAAACCTTACTACCCAAAGAAGATTACTAGGAGATTAGCTAGACATGGTAATGAAGAACACCAAATCAAAATCAAAATTAAACATCGTATCTAACGTTAAGGAATCAAACCGAATGATTAAAAACACTTGAAAAGCCTTGAAATCGCCTCTCGGGAGCCTCTTGGAGCCTTGGGGACGAAAGGGGGCGACTTTGGAGGTGTAGAATGGAAGATGTCCCAAAAACCTAATTTTTTCGGCTTTTAAACGAGTTCAGCACGCGTGGCCATCGTAAGTCGTTTTTCCACCGTAACTTACGGTGGAAGCCTTCTGCTGCACTTTTCCATCAGCCACCGTAAGTCATTTTTCCACCGTAAGTTACTGTGGACTGATTTTTCCAATTCTTGTTTTCTTCATATCTTTTTCGTTTGGACTCCGTTTTCGTTCCCGTTTGCGGCCACGTTCTCGTAATTAAATTATCTATCATCTCATCTATCATGATCTTTGATTATCATCCATGTGCATTCTTCAAAACTCCTCAAATGATTGCGTTTAACCTACAAAACATCAAATCCTCGTAGTTAACTTGTTCAACACAATCTCTTACACTTGACCATACTAAATGCATTAAATTTAACCACTTAATCATGATAACCTCATTCCAAACCCCTAGCATCAAGCACCATGGCATGTGCCAAAAAGAAGCAGATCTGAAAGCCCTAATACCATAACGAAACAGGACAGAGAACCGATTGAAGTACCAAACAACCCAAAATCTCAGATGAACAAAGTTCATCATCACCGACTTATATAACAGAAGGAAACCAAGTCAACACGCAAAATAAGATTCAAATAACGAAATCTCGGATAAGCAAGTGCTCATCGTCATCGATTGATACAGAGCCAAAGTGAAACAGAAATAATCGATACAATCACAATCGCTGTCGAAATCATCCACCGCCCGCCAATGGCACCATATCAACCCAAAAGGTTGAAAATAACTCTCAGATGTGGCATGCACATCATCACCGAGCTAAAAATGATAACATGAGAAGAGCTTAAGATGAATCGCCGTCGCCGCGCCCAAGCGACGCATTCAAGGAAATTTCCGGCGGCGGCGGGGTCTTATAACCCCAAAGGAGGCCCGATTTCCGGCAAGTCGATGTCGCGATGCCAAAAAGGCCCCCAATCGACACCGACGGTGAGACCGACGGGAAGTTATGGCCACAACAATCGCCACCTCGGCCTCAAACAACAGATGCAAGACATCGCACATGAGACGGGAAATTGTAGCCAAGCTGGCCACTGCGTCCACCATCACCAAAGAAACCCATTGATCCCAAATCTACTCGGAAAAAAAGGGAAACTGACATAACGTCGCCGCAACCGGCGACGAGCAGCCGCGCGACCCGTGCCATCTCCACCTTCCCCTCTCCAACGTGGGAAGGCGGAAAGAACAAACCGGTTGCGAGCCCCTCTCTCTAAAAATGGGTGTAAAGAGACAAGGCATTCATATAGGCATAAAAGCATTAAAAGGACCATATTGCAAATACCAGAAACTATAGTGACCAAAATATAACCACCAAAACCCAACTATTCATCATTTGGTTTTTTCATAGTATGGAATGTATGTTTTGAGATTATAAATATGACGCACAAGAAAAGGTATATTCTCAACTATAAAATCATTTATCTCAACGCTATATTTGTGTAATTGATCAATGTGATCTTAATGTCTGGCATATTTAGAAAAGTGACTATTTTGATGAATTTATCAAATTTATCATTTTTAATTTGAGTATAGGTCTGATATTTATTTTATAATATTTTTTTTCAAACGTCCGTTATACAATGATGTGCCAAAAATGTTATAACAATGTGTTTAAACCGACTATAATGGTGCCATTCTTGAATTTAAAGTATACTTCTATGAAATGACTTTTCTGACCACTTAAGTAAATGTGCTTTTATATACAAATTTTGCAATTTGGATGTGTCATTCTATTATGTTAAACACAATGTTGCAAAAACCAAGACGTTAACGAATAATTACTAAATTGATAATACCAACAACTAACCTTCTATTCATAAAGAAAACACAATGTTGCAATGGAAAAGGATACTTATGTACCCAAAACTCATTACAATAGTATGTGCTCACGCTTGTATATGCATATTGGTGTGTAGATTATTGTTAAAATTAAATTTCATGAGACTTTTGAAAGATCTTAATGTGTTTATCTACTCGTTTATCTACTCACATATTTCAAATAGACTAATTGGTGTGATTGATATGTTTAAAATTATACATTAATTTCAATGACATTTCCAGTTATTTTTAGTTATTCGATTGGAATATATATTAATTAATTTGAAAATTTTAATTATAGGATTTTATGATAAGTGGAAGAAAAAGAATTTTATTTGGAAGGAAAAGAGAGAAAAAGACACGAGACTGAAAAAAGAAGAAATCATCTGGATACGGACTTTGAAGGAGTTCACTGACCGTATTGACTTGCGTAAGGGAGAAGCTACGAATTTTCAACCACTGTCTCAAAAAGATTCCACACGAAAAGTGTTGATGTTACATAGGAGAGTTCGACTAGAGTACGAATTTACGTCATTCCAGAAGGCTTTTGTGATTTTCTATGGGGGAATAATAGAATGCATTCTAACCGCCGTTCAAGACTTTGCATACATTAAACGTGCTTGCACATTTATGCTTGGTTTACATTTCATCTTTGTTTTCTTCTGATTATGATTACGTTAGCGATCGAGCTTATGTTTAGTTTAGTCATGTTTGGCTAGTTTTCTTCTATCATCTATCTAGACAATGAATTTTGATTGATTGTTGACTGATTGGTTTTACTTTATTCATGAATCCATGTAAATTTTAGTAAAATTTGAATTATAACGCATATGTGTGTTTGTTTTTGTTGATTTTGTCATTGGTTTTGATGCCATTATTGACTTTAGTATGTAGAAATACCCCCCTACTTGAGATTAGTATCTGCAGGTTACATCTTTAATTTGTAATCTACTTGGACTAGAAATAGTGTTTGATTAGCTTAATGATAAGATTGGTCAAGTAAATGCACTGCTTTGTGCATATGTCTAGACAAAAAGGATTTAGGATGTTGTTGGAATCTTTCTTGTTCATTGGTTGGGTTGATCTAAGTTATAATTAATCTAATCTAGCATTTGTTTTACGGTCGAGGTAAGTTGTATTGCAAATTCGTTACCTGTTTGAAGAAGCAGGTTTATTGAAGTAGAATACTAAATCTCACGAAAACATGACTGATCAAAATAGATACGCCCTTAATAGGATCTAGATGCAAGAACTCTCGAGAAAACATCACTGATCAAAATAGATACGCCCTTAATAGGATCTAGATGCAACAGCTCTCGAATTCTCGAGAAAAAGAAGAAGAACAAGAAGAAGAAGAAGATACAATTGAATAAAATCTTAGTTGATCTTTAAGTAACCGATAACTTGTCTCTACTTTAAATTATCCACAACAGTTCAACAACGTTGGTACTAGTTTTCTACGTGAAAAAGAAAGCATCAAAATGGAGAAAGAAAAACAAGCATCGGGAGATCTATTCTTCCCAGCCGCAAGTCAAACAAAGGAGGGCGGCAGATGAACTTGAGGTCTTGGGTGGCTCGCAAGTAGGGATGCAAACAAGCTGAGCTGAGCCCGAGCTCATTTAGGCTCGAGCTCGGCTCATTTTGACTTAAGAGAGTTCGAGCTCGAGCTCGAGCTCAAGCTCAGCTTATTTCAAGCTTTATATTTAAAGCTTGAGCTTGGCTCGTTAAAAACTTTTCAAGCTCACGCTTAAAATAGGTTCGACTCGTTTATTATTTAATTATATATGTTATATAGTTGTTTTAATCATAATTTTATGTATAATAATTATTATATATATATATATAAACATACTAAATAAATTAAATTAAAAAAATATTTAAAAGAAAAACTCGTTTAGGCTCGCTAGCCGACTCGAGCTTAATATGTGAAGCCTAGTCTCGGGCTCGATAACTTAATGAGTTTTTTTCTAGGCTCAGGCACGACCCGGGCTCAATAAGACTCGCCTCGTTTCGAGCTTTTCCTCGATCCGATGTCAAATAACTTGTTAGCGATTTGGTTCGTTTACACCCCTACTTGCAAGTTAATGGTCTCTTTTTATTGTCCTACTCAAATTGTCCTAGTTATAATACTCCATATGACATAATTTTCTTTTTAATGGGCTTTTATTTAATTAATTTATTAAACTCTGTAATTAATTATTTAGCTGACTAAAACGTTAGTATGCTTAATTTATTCAGGCTATCTTAGTCCAGGACTAATTATTTATATGTAATCAAATTAATTACAAATAATTAAATTAAGTCTTTTGTACCATTCACTATAATAATAATAATTAATGTTTATTTTAATGATCATATTCGTTTTGTTTAATATAATTAATGCCATAATTTTCTATGATGTCTGATGTTTTTTGTTGTTGCGTTATGTGTGACTCCCGAGCATCATAAATTGTAAAAGCTGTGAGGTTCTTTCATACACTAAACACACTCTTGATTCTTCAAGCATGTAGAGATAGAAGCATGTGAGTCAATCATATTCAAATGAATATAAAAACAAATAAGATAGAAATTGTAAGAAGATGAATTTATTAGAAACTAGTTATCGTGGATTACATTCATACATACATCATTCAAAGCTCTATTCTTTTTTTTTGACGGCAAGAACATTTATATTAATGAAAAAGAGGCTAGCAAGTAGCTAAGAACCTCAACAATACAAACGATAAAAGAGAAAGAAAATAACATGCATACAATAACATCATCATCCTCTAAGAGCCCATGGAAAATTACATAGACCCGGTATCATCTTCCCTCTATTTCTTGTCTTCAACCATAGCGAAACGAGTGCGACTATGTCATTTAGTAATCTCGAAATTGATGGTCGTGCCGGGCCGAACGTGATTTCATTTCGAAGCTTCCATAAGCACCATGTTGCTGACATGATGATAGCATGGATCGCCTTTTTAAACTCGGTATCTCCTTCTAATAGGTAGGGGATGGTCATAAGATCCCTGAATGAGAAAGCAAATATCTGGTTGATGTTGCACCATGAGCTAATTATGGACCAAACCTGGTTAGCTAGTTGGCATTCGATGAAAACGTGATCTACAGACTCCTCTTCCAACCCGCACAGCCTACAACCCGTATAGGTGATATGAATACCTCTTTTACTTAACGAATCACACATGGGCAACCTATTTAATTCTGCTTGCCAATTGAAGATGTTTATTTTCTTTGGTACCCAATCATTCTAGGGGAACTTAAATTCATTTCCAATAATACATTTACTTATCAACATATCCTTGATATATCTCGTGGAGAAAATTGACTCCGCCCCCTCAGATAGTTTCCATCGATCCTTCTCCCCATCTAAGTTTATTGACCTCAACCTTTCCATTCAAAGCTCCATTCCAACCGTAGGTGAGCTTTCCTATGGTCGGTGACTTACATCTCTCATCAAAGATTCTCAACTCCAATGAATGGTTACTACAAATGAGCACATATTCCTATTTATAGTTAAGTGTGTCAATTTTAATCTTGATTTTATTTATTATTATGTTTAGTATTTAGTTTTATATTAATGATTGGTTTATATTTTAATGTATTTAATAATAAATTAGATTAGAATTGGTATTACCTAGTTTTTGGAAAGTTGGGAAGTTAACGTGGAGTTGAAAGTCAAGGTGGACCGATTCTTATAGTTTAATATTCAAGTTTACGATAGTGGGTGGTGGTATTTGTAAGGCTATAAATAGCCTCATTTAGTGAATAAAGAATGGGAGTATCTTTTTGTTTTGCAGCATCCATATTCGTTATTTTCTTTCTGTTCGTAATACAAAACCATATTCAAGTTTCATTTGTAAATACCAAAGGTTTGAACCAACATTTGGTATTAAAGCCTAGGGCTCATACTATGTGTGATTGAAGAGAGAAAGCAGAAGACCGGCGATTTCATGTGACGAGATCGCAAGAAAGAAAAGAAGAAAGAAAGAGGCTGATTGAAATCAGCAAAGAAAGAAGAAAGAAAGAAGGCGGCATTGCAAGAAAGAAGAAAGAAAGAACCGGCGTCGCGTTGCTAGAAAGAAAGAGTAGAGAAAGAAATCGACAGAAAGAAGAAAGAAAGAAAGTGAATAATGTCGATGGTACAAGCAAAAGAAGCAGGTTCAATGTCTTACCAAATTCCGACTTTGACCGCAACCAACTATCCGGTATGGGCTATTAAGGTTGAGTCCATCTTAGATGCACATGGCCACTTGGAGACGGTGGAGTCAAGAACTCTTGGGGAAGAACCGGATGCTAAGAAGTCAAAACAAGCTTTAGCCTTTTTGTTTCAAGCAATACCAGAAGAGATGGTGTTGCAAATGTCGAGTCAGACGGACCCGAAAAAAGTGTGGGATGGCTTAAAAATACGATACTTGGGTGTAGATCAGGTGAGGACGGCTCGAGTTGCAACGTTGAAAAGAAAGCTTGAAGGCTTACGGATGAAGGAAGGAGAGCTGGTTAATGATTGTGCTACTAAGTTGAGCGGATTGGTTTCAAAGTTGAGGAGTCTTGGGCATGAAGTTGAGGAAGAAGAAATGGTGAGAAGGATACTTGATGCAATGCCAAAGTCGTTCCTTCAGATTGTGGCGACTATCGAACAATGTTTTGAGTTGGTTACGATGCTATTTGATGAAGCGGTTGGGAGACTTAAGGCTTATGAAGAAAGAATAAAAAGCCATGGTGAGAAGGAGGGAGAACAAGATCAATTATTGCTTTCTAGTTCAAACGGTGAAGAAAGAAAATATGGAAGAGTAAGAGGTTGAGGAAGAGGTTTCGGTAGAGGTGAAAGAGGACGCGGAAGAGGCTTGGGTCGAGACGATAAAAGTGGGTTCCTGTGCTTTGAATGTGGAGAATTTGGGCATTTTGCATATGAGTGCACTAAATGAAAAGAAAAGGATAATGAAGCTAATTTAATTCAAGAGGAAGAACCGACACTTCTTTGATGATGAAATAAGAACGGGTCAAGATTAAGGGGGTAAATGTTGGTTTAATCTTGATTTAATTTATTTATTATTATGTTTAGTATTTAGTTTTATATTAATGGTTGGTTTATATTTTAATGTATTTAATAATAAGTTAGATTAGAATTGGTATTACCTAGTTTTTGGGAAGTTAGGAAGTTAAGTGGAGTAGAAAGTCAAGGTGGACCGATTCTTTAGTTTAATATTCAAGTTTACGTTAGTGGGTGGTGGTATTTTTAAAGCTATAAATACCCTCATTTAGTGAATAAAGAATGGGAGTATCTTTTTTGTTTTGCAGCATCCATATTTGTTATTTTCTTTCTGTTCGTAATACAAAACCATATTCAAGTTTCATTTGTAAATACCAAAGGTTTGAACCAACACTATTCAGCAAAACTAATTAAGCCATCAGTTTCACATGACTCCATCAAGCAAAACTGCTTAGTTTCGCTTGAACTAGGCTAGTCGATACTACCTCTAGTTTCGCCTATAGAATTGTAGCTACATTCACGCAATTTTCATCTACAGACTCCCCATTGAATGTTGCTATCAATTCTAACCAACACTGATCAATCAGTAGTCACAAATATGTTTGAATAGACTCCCCCTTGACTAATAATAACAGGTCTTTACTAGTAAGATATGATCTTTTGGAATTGCATTGTGATATTCAACCTTCAAGTAAAGCTTTCATTAGATTGACAATTTCTTAATCAAGCTAGTGTAGATCAATTTTGTTTGACTTCTTATGACAACCAAGGAATCTAACACTTTTCATCTTTGTTCTCTCCCTTTGCAACAAGTCCCTCCTAATACATACATACGAAAGGCAATTACGTCCGGGTCAAATTCGTCACTTCTAGAATCAAATCTGATCTTCGAGACTTTAGTTTAGTTATGTATACAATTGAGCGTTTGCTTCTAACAATCAATGTCGAACTAATAAGTTCTCACAAAGACAATAACTTTAGTTTAACTGAACTTCGGATATAGTGTGGAAAAATTAAATTCTCCACTTGATCTTTGTCTTCAACTAGATATGTATGAATTTGTCTAGTACCCCATAACTCTATTAATAACCTGATGTCTTTCATTTCGGATTTTCCCCTTAAGGTAACCACCTCCTGATTGTTTCAAGTTCCAATACCGTCATATCTCCCTCTCTAAGTAACACCTGATGAATCACTTTAATACAATCAGCATATGATAAGGTTTAATCTTCAACTACATGAATATGCATGACATAGTCTAACACATACTCGATCGGTAGTGTTCATTATATATCCAACAATCTTTGATTAGGTCTTCAGTCCTGATTGTACTTTCCTAATTTGCACACCCTACATTCCATGAAGTCGCATAACAAGGTTGTATATCCATCGCTTAGATCCCTGATGAGAGAAATCAAACTGTAATCAAATCTTTTCAAAAAAAAATTAATTTCAAATGATCTTGATCAAACTAGTTTTGCAAATAACAATATTTTGAAACTTTATCTACTCATTTTCTTTGCGAAACTTTGAAGTCAATACATCTTCATTCGATTTCAAGTTGTCAAATTATAATTTTTTTATTTACAAAGCAAATTTGTGTAGTTTCTTTTTCTAGATGCGTAACTATATAGCTTTTCTTGGGAAATTTTGCTTTTGGGGATAGTTTTGCTTAGGGGAATAGTTTCGCTAGGGCTATCAATTTCGCCTAAGCTGGTTCAAATAATAACCAGTTTCACTCGATAACTAACTTCTTCAAAATCTCATATCTTCAACATATTTTGGAAGCGAAACCTTCAAGAAAAAAACCCAACTTCAAAGCTAGTAACTCTGAATCTCAAGTTAAGTCATGATATGATTCGAATTTGATGAAATCCACCAGTAAATTTTATCGAAATTGTGAGGAGATCAATCAAACTTGTCAATTCATTATTTCAACCCAAAAAATTTAACGTCTCAAGGTAAATATGCAGAACTAAACACTGAATCAAGAACACTTGTGAATCAAATACGCTATTAAATTTCGATTATTCAACCTCGCTCTAATACCATCTTGAAAGTTGTGGGAGCCTTCCAACTCATTAAACACACTCTTGAATTTTCAACCATGCGGAGAGGGAAGCATGTAAGTCAATTATTTTAAGATGAATACAAAAACAAATAAGATAGAAGGTATAACGAATGAATTTATCGAAAATTAGTCATCGGAAATTACATTCATACATACATATATACATACATACATATATATATATATGTATATATGTATATATATGTGTATGTATATATGTATATATATGTATGTATATATAGGGTTAGGATCTTTGCAGTACCACATTTAAAAACAGAACTGAAAGAACCATTTATAACCATTGATTTTCAGAATCAAGGGTGGATGTGATTAAGGGTGGTAATTGAAACTTTAGTACATCAAATAAATAAGAAAAGTAATAAAAAAGGGCTTTTTGGTCTTTTACAATATTATTAAAAACGGAAGTTGCCGGGTATTAGGAAGAAAATCCCCAAATCATAGGGCTTGCAGTTACATAATCGGAAGGAACAAACATCGAGCCCTAATTCGATTGCATCAAAAGGAAAAATTGAAGAACACGTCGAACCCTATTCTCTGTTTGCGGCATTTGGCGTCGAACAACGGTAGTAAGTAAATCTGATTATAGTTTTACGATTATGAATTTACATATTTGTAACCGTGATTAAAACTTTGTTGTGTTGGTCGATGGTATTGTGTAAATCAATCATATGGTATTCAATGTCGTTTATCTGTTTACAATGTGTGCGATTCCTGGTAGTTTATCAAGCATATGAAACATTGTTGTTTGGAATTTACGTACATGTAAACCTGTAATTTGTTTTGGTGGTCGACGGTATTGTGTGTAAAATCGTGGTTAATGATACAAGGTAACAAATAGTACACTACATATGGTTTGATTAATAGTAATGGAGGTAATCTGTTCGTTAGGAATGTTAGTGTTTATGTTATGTGCTGAGTAATAGTTTAAGTTATGTGCTGAGTAATACATTTGTGCAAATCAATCAAATGGTATTCAATGTCGTTTAGCTATTTACAAAGTGTACGATTCCTGGAAGTTTATTCAGTATCTGATTGGGTTTGAACATGAAACTGATATTTTAATAGTTTAAGTTATGTGCTGAGTAATACATTTGTGTAAATCAATCAAATGGTATTCAATGTCGTTTAGCTGTTTACAAAGTGTACGATTCCTGGAAGTTTATTCAGTATATGAAACATTGTTGTATGGAATTTACGTAAATGTAAACCTGTATAAGTTTTTATATTTGATTTTAAATACAGTTGTGTAAAACAAATGGTATTGATGAAATAAGGAGAAACCTTAGAAAATATATTTTAACTGTATATAATGATTGTAGTTCATTCAAATCAATATACTTGTTATATGAACATAACATACATGTAAATTTGTAATATGTTTGTATGAATGTATGTAAATACACTTGTGTAAATTAATATGTAAATATGTGCATTATCCTTGTTTGTAACAAAGTGTACAGTTTTTATTTAAAACATATACATTACATTATAATTGTTGGTGTGCATACATTTTACTAATGGTAAACATTTTATGCAGTTAACAAAAATGAGGTTTCATTCTTTGTCAAGTAAGTTTATACACTTTGTAAATAACTTTGTAAATGTAAAGTTAGTGATATATGAAATGAGCATATACTTGTATGCAGGACGTAAAAGCGGTAGAATTGCAAGGAAAACTTCTTTTTCAAAGTTTAAAAATAAGGCTGATAGCCCTGTTATAGTTGGAGAGTCAGATGTTGACAATAGCGAGTCTTCAGAAGGAAATTACGGTGAAGAGCCATGTGAAGACAATGAAGAAATTTTGATGGATGAAGAAATTTCGCCTGAAAATACAGATGATGAGTCAAATGAAGCAGCAGGTATGATATTATGATTTAAGAAATATAACTTGGTATTTTAATATTTTGTGGAAACAATGAATGTTGGTGTATATTTTTTTTGACAGATGACGGTGCGGATGTGGATGATAGTTTTGTAAATAAAAGAACAGGTAAAAGATCACAAAAGAAGCGAACAGATGTAAAGACAAAAAGAGTAAGTAAAAAAAGCATACATTTAATTTATACAAAACAAGATTAACATTGATGTAAATTACTTAGTAAGTATAATATGTGTACCTTAGTAGTTGTGTTCAATATATATCTGTTTAATATGAATATGAAGTATTGTAAATAAATTCCTATGGAAAAATAATATTATTTCTGAAAAATGTATATATTACAGAGGGTAATAGTAGTAGTTCCAGATTGGGTAAATGCTCATCATTGAAAGAATCTGAAGTTGGGAAAAAAAAGACAAAAGAATGTGTAAGAGGAAAAAAGGAAAAAGTTGCAAATCAAGGGAAAAAAATGAAAGGTGGTGATGATAAATTAAAGTTGGTGATGAAAAGTGGTGTAAGGCAAGAAACTATTTGTAAAGGTATAAGTATTTGTAAACTGATTTACATACGTGTTTAAACATGATTTGTTATATGTATAAATTACTGAAATGAAATATTTATTTGCAGGTAAGAAGAGGTTGGCATTGAGAATGGATGAAGAGGGTTCTTCGAAGAAAAAAAAATCAAGCAATGATGATGATTATTTCAGTATAAGAGCTCGATGTATACCAATGAAGTTATGTTCGGTTTTAGGTTCGTTGGGTAGGAAGCAAAGGCAAGCAGTTATAGACATAGGATTTGGTAGACTACTAGAACTCAAAGCACATCAGATTCCTACGAAATTAGGGTATTTTGTGGTAGAAAATCTGAACACAGAAACAATGGAGATAACATGCAAGAGAGGATCATTGAAGGTAGATAGCGATGCAATTCACACGTTGTTAGGGTTGCCAAATTCAGGAATTGATTTGGTTTCAGTGGAAAAAACAACAGTGTGGACAGAATTAGGAAAGAAGTGGAGGAATAGATATAAATCTAAGGTGATTAGTTTAAGGGATATTGTTAGGAACATAACATTTTCAAATGATGACGACGGTATAATGTTCAAATTGGATTTCATAGTGTTGTTCTTGAACACAATGGTAGAGTGTCATAAAAACAGTAAATGTAAAGTTGGTGTTTTAGATCTTATAAGTGAGGATATGGAATTGTCAGATATAGACTGGTGCGGTTATATCGTGTCTAGGATGAGAAAATTGAAAAATAAATGGAGGAGAAGAGACTTGAACTCTCATTTCCAAGGCGCCTTAACAATACTTACGGTATTGATCTACATTTGTGTGAAACAAAAATATAAATTGTATTGTTTGTATGTAACTGTTTTACTCTTAATGCAGCTTTTATATGTTGATGGGACTACTTGCAAAGGAATAAACGATCAGCGTTCAATGAGTCCTATTAGTTTCTGGACATTTGAGAACCTAGTGATGAGAGAAGATTTGGAAATAATGAACGGAGGATTTGGCAACGGGTACATGCGGGTGTTGTATGTCGAAAGTGATGAAGAAGAGAATGAAGAAGAAAGTACGAATGATGAGGGGACTAACGTTGATGATGAAGGAAGTGATTACTCAGCAGATGTCTGTGAAGTTCCTGGGTTGGAGGTAATGTGGTTATATATTATGTAATATATAAACATAATGAAAATGACATTTAATATGTATTTTTACACATATGTAAAATTGTTATATTTCATAAACATTTAAGTTACACATTTTATAACCTTTTATTCTTACATATGTGCTGCATGAACTTATATGTTGGTTTACATATATGTAAAGTAGGCTGCTGGGATCCTGAGCAGTATACATTGATATATTGGTTTACACAGCTGTAAATGAATCTAAACATAAGCATTGAACTTACATGTTGGTTTACATATGTGTAAACTAGGCTGCTGGGATCCTGAGCAGTATACATTGATATATTGGTTTACACAGCTGTAAAAATGTACATTATAACTGATTTAATAAAAGTGCTGCATGAACTTGTATGTTGGTTTACATATGTGTAAACTAGGCGGCTGGAATCCTGAGCTGTAAAAATGTACACATTTTATAACATTTTATTCTTACATATAATCTACTTCATTAGAAAACAGTAATTAAACCTACATACACATTTACATGTGTGTAAACCAATATATAAATGTATACTGCTAAGTATACCAGCAGCCCAGTTTACACATACGTAAAAGTGATATAGTTATTTATTAATAATTTATCACGCTAATTGTGAATCATGATCATACAGAGTACGGTGTCAAAATTAAAGACCCATCTGAACTGGTTGCTAACAGAGAGGAAAAGGTTCGAGAAGCTAGTAATTGATGCGTGTGGAGAATATCCTGGTAGTAGCGAAGTTAAGGATTGTATACAGAAATATAATGATGGATTCAAGCATGGTATATGTATAGATAACATTGCGAGAAGTGACGTAGTGGAGGAAGCTGAGTTGGAATCTCCTGTTAGAGAAGAAAATAGAGAGGGAGCAGAAACAACAGCAGTAGATAAGCAAACGGTTGTGTTTCATACGCCTTTGGAGAACAGATTGGTTGTGTATAGTGGTGCGGTAGATGAGGGTGTAAGTCTGACGCAATCATCGTTTAAAATAGCTGATTGGGCCCAAAATAGAATAAACAGTACGTTATTAAGAAACTCGAAGTTGATGACAACCATTATTACTTCACCAATACCAAGTTTTAGCTTAGGGTTAACACAAGAATTTAATGATGTTGTAAGAAGTGACTGTGTAGATGAAAGATCAATGAGAGAAGATAAGGAAACAGAAAGGGTTAAAGAAAATGATCAGTGTAGACCAAAAAGATTGAAGAAACTAGCTGATGCATGCAAGTCGCCATACTTGGTTCGTCCAGTTAACATAAATAAGGCTGTTACAGATGATGAATTGAAAGTGTGGTGTTATATAATGAAAGAAACAAATGATGTAGAGTAAGTTCATTCTAACTATTGTATATTAGCTATTAAATCTGTTTTTTTTCCATTCGTACTATGCATAAAAAATGATTACTTGTATCTTTGAATGTAGGATTGATGGGGATGCAGCAGCAGTAGAGTTGAAAGAAGTTATTAATGAATTCAGGTAAGTAATAAAGTGTTTTTTGTTACATTTGTAAAGTGTATTTAAATATTTCTAATATTATGTTTACATGCGTTAATGAGAGCAGTGATGAAGTATTTGAAACAAAGAATGGTTTTGTAACAAAAGATTCTTACTAAGGTCATTGCTACCTGAGGAGACTGTTTTGAGCAATGTGATAGATTGTTGGGCATCAGTACTGAACTTAGAAGAAATAAACAAAAGTGCTGAATCACCTAATAGGTTGTTCATGAGTACTGGAGTTATAGTAAGTAAAAATTGTGGTTTGTTGAATATGGTATTTTACATTGGTGAATAATTGTAATGTAAAATAACATTTTTAATGTTCCTTCGCAGACTAATGCAATGTTAGAAGATCCTAAACTTGATAATGTTGCCCGGCTTGATTCCTTTAGAGACAACTTGAGAAGTGTCGTAGATGGTGATGAGAATAAACTGTACATGAAGAATGTTGATATTGTTATGTTCCCAATATTAGAGTCGAACCACTACTACTTAATTTGTTTTGATCTGAAGGACCCGTACATTGAAGTCATGGACAACATGCATCATACTAGAAGCTTTGTTGGTGTGACAGATTCCAATGATTTCCATAAGAAGGACACAGTGCTGAAAGTGGTAAGTATATCTTTTCAATAGACCATTAAAGTGTAATTATGTGATAGAATGACATATGTAACAGCAACACATATGCTATGTTAACATGTATGTAAATATGAAGCAGATTAACTTAGATGTGTTTGAGCATTAGTTAATCCAAAAAGAATATATTAGGCTACTGTTTTTATTATAATGATGAACATGTAATAATGCAAATGGTATGTAAGGTGTAAATTACTCACAAGCATGACACATATTTGATGCGTAAGACGTAAGTCTATAATAAAATGAATGAAATGTATAAAATAAAATAGTACTAATTGAATTAATATGTCATTGTCCTTGTAGAAAGATATATTTACAAGATACTTGATGTACCTTGGGCATAAGAAGGTTGAAGGATTAAGGGCTTGTAACCCTGTGAAAAGGATGTTGAGTTGGGCAACAAAAAATAATTCCATTGACTGTGGGGTGTTTCTTATGAGGCATATGGAGTCATACATGGGAAGCAAAGTAAAGCGTTGGAGTTGTGGCTTCAAGAAGGAAGGGCCTGGACAGGATGTGCAGCTGAAAAATCTAAGGATCAAGTACACGTACAAGATACTTACATCCGATGCGAACATACATAAAGACAAGGTTAAACAAGAGGCTGGAACCATAGACTTGGTGGCTGAATTTGGTTGAGAGCAGAAGATGGTTAAGTGTGGATTGTATGTTTCTTTAATAGACAAATATATTTTGTTGGGAAACATTATGAATATCTGATTTAGTAGAAATTTAATGGTTTCTTTTGTTGAACATGTAAACCAATATGTTTTGGGATTTGATTAATGGAGTTATGTTTTTAATTTGGATGAAGTATATGTCTTTTTTGATTATATTCTTTAATTTGTTTAATCCTTGAATTGTTGAAATGTAAATATATTATGTAGTTGCAGGTATGCATTTTTGATATGCTTGATAATAATTTACACTTATGTAACTTTTAGTAATGTTATTAAAATAATGGTCATGCCTAAAAAAGGGTTTGTTAACGTGACATCTGTGTAGAAGTTGTTGTTGATGTAGTTGTAAATGAATCTAAACATAAGCATGAATGTGGCATATGGCTTTAAAAAAACAAAAAAAAATGTACATTATAACTGATTTAATAAAAGTTCTGCATGAACTTATATGTTGGTTTACATATGTGTAAACTAGGAGGCTGGGATCGTGAGCAGTATACATTTATATATTGTTTTACACAGCTGAAAACAAATCTAAACATAAGCATGAATGTGGCATATGGCTATAAAACAACTGTAAAAATGTACATTATAACTGATTTAATAAAAGTGCTGCATGAACTTATATGTTGGTTTACATATAAGTATTCCAGCCGCCTAGTTTACACATATGTAAACCAATATTCATGCTAAGGATCCCAGCTGTAAATGAATCTAAACATAAGCATGAATGTGGCATATGGCTATAAAACAACTGATACAATGTACATTATAACTGATTTAATAAAAGTGCTGTATTTACACATATGTTGGTTTACATATGTGTAAAGTACGTGGCTGGGGTCCTGAGCAGTATACATTGATATATTGGTTTACACAGCTGTAAATGTGTATGTATGTACAATCACTGCTCATAAATGAAGAAGATTGTATGTATGACTAAAATGTTATTAAATTTGTGTACCTTAAATGCATAAATAACATGTCGTTATCGATATAAACAAAATAGAAAACGTGTACTGTTAAAAAGTGAATACTGAAATATTTAGACTATTTTACACAAATGTAAAGTACAAATGCATAAATGACATGTCCTTACTGACAGAAAATGAACTCCAAAAAAAAATGAACCAATCTTCGATAGTGACCAAAATGTAAAAATGAGAAAACATGTAATACGTAGGGGGACGTTTGCTGTTGATCAATAATTATACTGATGGATCTGCTTCAGCAGCCTTTATCTTCTCTGGACAATTTCGAGAATCATGATCATTGGTATATGTATTACATGTCCGACAAAATCTCTTTGGTTTTTGACTGCGTGTAATAGCTTTCTCACCAGGTGCAATCAATCTTCTATTTGTTCCACAACCTTTGTTCCTAATGCCTTGAGGTGGGTTAACATCTACTTCCTGTTCTTTCGAATGTCCAGTAAGTTCCTCAATAACAACATCCTTGTTTTGTCGACGCGTTTGGTACGGGAAATCTTCGATGATTTTACGATTCAGCTCCTTAAGATTGTCTATCAGAAGTTGCAGACCATCTGTGTTGCCACCCAAATGCTCCGCACATTGTTCAAACAAATCAAAAGCCTCGTGCCTCAATCTTGTTTTTTCATTTGTAATCAGCCCATACCTGTTTTCCATATTAAAAAGTCTTTTGGGCAACACATTCCTCATCCATATCTTCGATAAATACATGTTAGGTATCTCATGAATGTTCTGGTTTTTATAAACACAAAAACATGTCTACATAAATACCCAATCCTTGTGAACAACATGCATGAACAAGTGGCTGAATGATCGTTAAGATTCAAAATAACCTGCATATTATAAAATGAAAAATCTGATTGTGGAGCATTGTATGGAATGTATAAACATTAATTGAAATATAAACATAAAATATGTACCTTGAACTCGCCAACCAAACTAGACTGTTCTTTGTTGTGGGAAACAATATAAATCTTAGAATTTCCAACAACTTCACAAGTTGAAACACTACAAAACCATACTGCTTTCACAATCTCCTTTTGAACCTCATCAAAAATGTTACGCGTGTACACGCAAGATGCATGTTTTTCAATTTGTAAACGTGTTCGTAGCGAAGGTTTCGATGTGCTAGTACCATGCTCTAATAGCCGTTGTTGATAACGTTGACCCTCGATTGTTGAAACAAAACACAACAAAAAATCAACAAGAGTGTTAGAACCACTAGAATTAAGTTTGAATAAAGCATTAGAGCTCTCACATCTGGATGTTGTTTTCATTAGACAACACATTGGAATATCTTTAAAATATGCGGGAACCCATTGTTCCCTTATGGCAAACATATCACATAACCATTCATGATGTTGGAGGTTGTACTCACCATAAGTAAACGCCATCTTTCTTCGAAAACTGTAGGTTCTATGAATACATTCCATACTAACTTGTGAATTGCTCTGCGAATTTCATTGTTCTTTGATACATCACCAGACACCTATTATAATAGACAAATATTTAAATGGAAATTATGAACATGTAAGTAAAAAATATGTAGATTCATTTACAACTGTTTTACATTTGTGTAAAACAGTAAAGGGATGTGTGCAGATCAGGACATTATCCGCATAATTTAGCTTTTGGAAACCTAAAAACTGACTTACAGTTGTGTAAAACAGTTTAGTTAGTGTGCATACCAGGACAGTATCCGCATAACTTACATTTGGGAAACATATAAACTTACCTACAGTTGTGTAAATCAGTAAAGTGGTATGTGCAGAACAGGACACATTCCGCAAAACTTACATTTAGGAAACCTATAAACTTACTAACAGTTGTGTAAAACAGGAAAGTGATATGTGCAGAACAGTATACTATCCGTACATTTGTGTAAAATAAAGTACGTACATGATCTGAACTTAACTTGATAAGAAAAAATATGATGTATTAATTATGTTATGATGTACCTTCTTTGGGAGTTTTTTTGTGATATGCCACATGCATAGACGATGTTTAGATTCGTTTAGAACGGCAGCAACAGCTTGCTTCATTGCGACATCTTGATCCGTTAGAACTAATGTAGGTTGTTTACCGTGTGCATTAATAAACGATTCTAGTAACCACTTATAGGAATCAATTGTTTCATCATATAACAAACCAGCACCAAATGTGACACATTTTTTATGATGGTCTACACCGGTAAAAGGAACAAAAATCATGTTGTACCTGAAAAAAACCAAAGTTAGATAAAACTAAAATAAAATGGACTAATAGTGAGTATATAACTTACTGGTTCGTGTGGTAAGTGGCGTCAAATGCTAAAATGTCTCCAAATACGGAGTAATTGAACTTAGAAACATCATCCGCCCAAAATAAAGACCTGAGTTCACTTTTAACAGCTTTGCAATCGAAAGTGAAATTTTGCCAATTCACTTTACGTTGATTTAGAGTATCAATAATCATCTGAGCATCTCTATTACCAATGAACCGCCTTATGTCCCTACTAAAATTCTTGTAGTCGGTAACCGTGCCACGAACCATATGTTGACCACCCTTAATTGCGGTCTGGATCTTATGAGCAACATTTGGTCCAACGTTAGCAGTTCGAGCCCTGTGTATGAACTCTTGATCAGAAAAGTTCAACTGACGACGCTTTCTGGTCAAATCTTGATTATTACTGTCTACAAGACCATGGTTGTGTTTCTCAACAAAATCATAGATAATAAAATGCCCATTCTTAAATTTGACCCTTATGCAGGCAGGGCATTCAGTAACCTTGATAGAAGATGATCGTGAAGGTCCATAACATGATCCATTATTCCTAGAATCAAACTGTTGACCACGAGGCTTACCGGACTTGCTACATAGAATATATTTATGCGTAATGACGCCATGTTTCTTCTTAGTAGTGGATAATCTTATATCAAAACTAGCAATCTCAGCATATAACTGATAGATAACATAAACGTCATCCCAATTAGAAAATTTTGAACCAACAATTGGTTTTAAATCTTCAGGCGAGTTAGGTATCCAGTATTTAGTTCCATTAGGAGAATGGAAGAAGTTACTGCAAATTGATTCCTCTTTGCCATCATCATTCATAACTACAAATAAACATGAAACAAAAAATTAATAAAAGTTATGTCTACTGATTTACATAAATGTATAACTTTATAAATCAAGCAATTAAAAAAAACATTGGAAAATATGTACTACCTTCTGGTTGAACATGATTAAAAAATCCAATTGTTCATTCAAATTGGATGAATCTTGATTAATGTTACATGACGATCCATCATTGACATTGTTATGCATGTTGATAACAACCATCTTAAAAGCAATATGAATATACACCTGCGGGAAAAAATCAAGATAAAGGTCCTGAGCTGTAAAAATGTACACATTTTATAACATTTTATTCTTAAATATGTGCTTCATGGACTTATATGTTGGTTTACATATGTGTAAACTAGGCTTCCGGGAATTCTGAGCAGTATACATTGATATATTGGTTTACACAGCTGTAAATGAATCTAAACATAAGCATTGAACTTATATGTTGGTTTACATATGTGTAAACTAGACTGTTGGGATCCTGAGCAGTATACATTAATAAAAGTGCTGCATGAACTTGTATGTTGGTTTACATATGTGTAAACTAGGCGGCTGGGATCCTGAGCTGTAAAAATGTACACATTTTATAACATTTTATTCTTACATATAATCTACTCAAATATATCTACATCTGAACCCATACAAAAATAGGTGTGTATAAATTTACATATACGTAAACCTGAACAAATTATACAGAACATATAACCATCGTTTAGATTTTTCTACAATTATATGAATCATATTTATTCCATACAATTATATGAACATCTTAAATTGAAAATATAATCGATGAATACAAAAATCGTTAATTGAATTTTCGAACATATAGATGCATATACGGTTAACAAGGTTCGAAAACATTGCAATACCATATAAATAACACATACATCACTGGTTTATAATGACAAATCGACTTACAGAAAGTACGAAATTGTTTATTTACGAAATCAGCAGAGGATGAAGATGCGAAGATGATGAATTCGATTTCTGTTTCAGAAAATTGCAGAACTATATAATTCAAGCATTGATTAATCGATTATGATGACAAGATCGATTGTGAGAAAGAACGAAAATGATCACTTACACAAAGATGGGAAGGATGAAGCTGCGAAGATGATGAATTCAATTGATTGATCGTAATGGTAATCAGAGATCCGATTATACAGACTTACCTAACTTAAATGAGATAAAAAAGGGATTTTAATTTGTGAATATTGTGATTTTACACAATTACCCTCATTGATATAAAATCCAAAAATAAAATAATTATCAATCAACGGCTATAAATGGTTCTTTCGGTTCTGAAGATTTAATTAGGTTCTGTAATGATCCTGATCCTGTATATATATATGTATATATATATGTATATATATGTATGTATGCATATGTATGTATATATGTATATATATATGTATATATACTATATATGTATATATGTATATATACATATATATATACATATATATATTATATACATACATATATATATATATATAGATATATACATATATATACATATATATATATATATATACATACATATACATACATACATATATATACATATATATACATATATATATATATACATACATATACATACATACATAGATATACATATATATATATATACATATATATATATATACATACATATATATATACATATATATATACATATATACATATATATATACATATATATATACATACATACATACATACATACATATCTATACTATATATAAGCAAATGAGAAGGGCAAAATGGTCATTTGACCAAAATCTCTTAAATTAAGAGTTTTACAACTTTTATAGCTTATGGTACAACTCTTAAACCTTTAAATACCTTTTCCAGCGCTCATCCCTTTTCAAAATTCAAACTCAAAATTCAAACTCAGTCGTTCTCATCATCCTTCTGTAATTCCATCGCCATTCCGCCTTCGAACCAGTTGGGTTGTTGCCTCATCTTCCTCATCTTCACTAATTGGTGCTTGTTGCCTCCTTCGAACCAGCTGGGGTTTTGATTTACAATCTAGGGCTTTGGTTATCATACTTGAAGGTAAATTCTTGTTAAACCAAGCTTTAGTTTACGATTCACACTTTCATTTCTCTTGGTTTGCTCCTCAAGAAACATCTTTGTTCTTCATCTCTGCATCTCCGACGAGAAGAAAATTCACGATGCTGATGGACATTGAAGACGAGATCAAAGACGAGAAGAATCCTCCACCACTCGATGAAGACGACATCGCTCTCCTCAAGACTTACATAAGAAACGCCTCTTTTTCCTCTACAAAAACCCTAAAGTTTCATCCCGAGATTTGCTCTTTTGCTTCTTTGAATTTCAATATAGTCCGTTGATCTGATTTGCTCTCTTGCTGTAAAGTTTATGTACTTTGTCTATTCGGTGCTTTGTGGTAAGGTGGATTGATATTTGATAGGCTGTGTGTTATGCAGGGATTGGGGACCAGGGGAGCTTTAAAACACCTGGATATGAGCGATCCTTATTCTACTAGCATCAAGAAAGCAGAGAAAGATGTGAAGGATATGGTGTTGGAGCATATATAGTCATATATAGTGTGTCCGTCGCTTGACGAATAGTCTAGGCTTAATGTTATACACCTTGTAAACACATGAAACTGGGTCATTCGCAGGAGCATATGCGAATGAGACTCAGTCGTACGACTGAGCCATGCTAATGGACCAGTCGTGCGACTGAGAGATGCGATTGGGTCATTCGTAAGACTGAGCCATAAGATTGGTCCAGTCGTACAATTGAACCATACGTATGGTCCAATCGCACGAATGGGCCCAGTCGCATCTGATATGGGCCGAGGCCTATATATACCAGTTTCAATGTGTAGAAACCTAAGGGTTTTTAGATAGGGTTCCTGGCGCCCAGGTGCTGCCGGATGAGAGGGGAGATCATGCTCGATCTCCCCTTGCCAAAAGTCTTGATTCTTAAGTTGTAACGAGCTTAAAATCGTTATGTTTTATCAATAAAATCATTCGATTATTGTTCGTACTATTGTTTGTCTTTTGGTTTTTATCCTTCCGTCAAGAACACGCTCGGATGTTCATCGATCCAGTGACTTCACATATGGCCAAAAGGATCAATGATTTGTGTGGTATGTTCACTTAGGGATTGCTTATTAAAACTGTACATTTGATTACTGGTTTGTGATGGGGGTGATCGGAACAAGTATTTACCTTCTTCATAAATACCTATTACTTACACCTGAAAATTTTTTATCATTATAGTCGGACAATAGGACATACTAAGTTAAAGTGAAATAACTTGAAAGCACCAGAACTCTGTATGACACTGTGAAAAAAACAAAAAGCTATATTAGAATTTTATTTGTTAAAGGAAGTAGTAAGTTTTATACTTTCAGTTCCTTTTTAAAATAAAATTCTGGATCAAAATTCTCTATATTTGTTTTTTATGTGCTTTCAACTTACATTGATTGAATCTTATTGTCTGAGCTTACGACCAGGTTAAATCCTTTGTGCCGTTCTTTATCTACACTTGGTAACAGTTTTGTTAGCATCTGCTATACTATGCAATCCTTTTATTTTAATTTAACCTTTGCAGGCAGTATTAACATAAAAGAATTTGACAAGTGCATTGCAATGCCTCAACTGATACCACGAATAGGGAAAGAGGTACGCATTTTCATCTCGGAATAAGAAATGTCATGAAAACGATCTGTTTAGCTAATGAAATCCATCCTTTTCTTTTGGCAGATATCCAAAAAACTCAATCGTTTGACACCAAATGCAAGAGTGGGTCGTAACTTCATTTTTTTCTACTTTAAAGATATGCTTATGATTCATTGTTTAATTTGCGTGTACGGGATGGTTCTGTAACTACTGATATTTCGAGGGCAGTTAAAGAAGCAAAGAAAAACATCACATTTAAGAAAGACAAATCAGCAATTGTTCATGTTGATCTTGGAAAGGTAATAGTTATTCATTCAGATTTTTGTTCATGTTATATGTGACTCATAATATAATCTTTTTACATAACTATCTGAAACAGGTCAGTTTCACAGAAGTGGCTTTATGTGAAAATGTTGGTGCCTTTGTTAATGCTCTTTTGCTTGCCAAGCCTGAAGGCTTAAAGAAAAGTAAAAAGTCCTTTTTACCTGCTTATTTCTGGATTCACGTGTGAAAACTAGACTTAATCTTATAATTCGGCACATAATGACATCGAACCATTTTTTTGTTGTGTAGGTTCCAAGTATGCTGGATATGTCACAACCTTCCATATCTGCAGCACGGTAGACTCCTTGCTACCTTTATTATAACATATTAATTTTTTTAGGGATGAGAGAAAGCCGAAGCCCGTTAAATTGGGATGGATATTTGGGTTTGGGATTTGTTTTGTGATTTTTAGTGACTTTGTGATGGGTATGATATTAGGTGATAGTATGACATTCACCGATTTCCTGTACCCGTTTACACTCATCAAAATCGTATGTATATCTTAAACATATATAATAAAATATTATATTGGAAGTTTTTAGAAAGTTAAAAGTTATAAACACTACAGAAATTATGTAGTAGAATTTTTGGT
>JABSNV010000981.1:120000-142555 GCA_024085815.1 Flaveria linearis
ATATAAATATCAGCTGCTGACAAGTTCGTGAGCCACATTGGGTCGAACACCCTTATTGTCTCCAAAGTCCCCTCTCGGTCCAACACAATGACGGCTTCTCTAGTACGCCAGTCATAGTACCACCATTTAAAATGGGGTGTAAAGTCTTGTGGCATCTCCCTCAAAGGTATACGTGACATCGTACGCGGAGCTCGCCATTTCAAGACAACTGTCGGCCTCCAGTAATGGGATTAACTTCAGACCTTTTGATATACCTCGTCAGTTGTTGAGGTCTGAAGTTAACCCACCTGGTATGGTACTCTCTTCTCAACGCAGCCTCAAACCAGCCTGACATCTTTTTCGGATCAGCATATAGTAACTTTAGGCGTGCTAGCTGGTTGAGCTCAAAACCGGGAAGAGTTTTTAGATCATGTGGAAATCTAAAGTACTATATTCCCTTTTCCCTCTTCCCGCATAAAAACTCAGATCCTCAAAGTATGCCCACGCAATGATCTTGCCTGACACCTTGAGATGCTTCTTCACTTTGTAGAGCTTGGTGTAGGCACTTGGCTTTGGTGCAGTGCGCTGGGCTCGGATCTCTACAAAACAAGCCGCCCATTCAGCCTTTCTGATGTCCACATCGGCGTCCGAGGCTTAGGCTTGGCTTGTTGATGTCTCTGCCCCCTTTTCCTTCTGATTCAGCTTCTCCAATGTATCACTGCCGAGAGTACTACCCAAATTGGGAACCACATGTCCCTCTCGGTTAGTGTACTCTGGATAATGCTGGGCTGTGACGTCGTTAATCTCTATTTCATCCACGTCGTTAAGCTCATCGTCACTCGCCACATCAAAGGTAGGAGCATCCTTGACAATCTCATCCGGGTTCAGCCGGAACATCTCAGCAAGTTGCTCATCAGCAAGGTCATGAATTATTTCTCCTTCTTCGGGAGTATAACTCACAGACCTCCTGACAATCCCTTGCAAATCAAGTATCATAGTTAATTGAGACTTGTTTTGCTGTAGGGGAGCAACATCATATTCATCTTGCTGAGATGTTTGATATGCTTGAATTAAACATGAAAACACATCAATAGTTAGTAAGTAATCAAGTTAATCAAACATTGAATAACAATATATAAACATTAATTTCATAACGTTAATACATGATTTCAAGTACAAAAATTTTATATAACATAGACATCTAAGCTTTACTTTTGTCTTGAATCATGTCAGGGTCTTCTACAGTCGGGGAAGAGGGTGGAGCAGATGATGATGCTCCTTGGTCTTGTTTTCTCTTCATTCTTTGCTCTTGACCCGGAGTTGAGGCAGATGCAGCTGCATCGCCTTCTTCTTCATCATTATCTTCCCGCCTTCCTCTTGCTTCTCCCTCACCACTGACCTCATCATCATCATCACTCTCATCATCTTCTCCATCATCCTTATCATCATCTCCGTCACCGATCTTAAGAGGCTCAACCTTAGATCCTCTGAGTTTGAGCATGATTGTCTTATTAGCAGCCTCCAACTCCTCCAACTTCTTAGCTGATTCCTTCTTATGCTCTTGGAGTTGGGCAATCTGCTGGGCTTGCTGTAAGATCTGCTAAGCTTGGGTAGCATTAAGCTCCATAAGCTGACGTATCTGAGCAGTCTTCTCCTCATTAGCAGCCAACAGCTTCAGCACCATTCGGTTTAGTGCTGCCAACTGTTCCTCTACCCCAATGGAGGGTAGAGAAGATCCAGTGGGGAATGTGGTGTGAGATGCGGGACCGGCTTGGTGGCTGGTGGAAGTAGTGGTGGCTGTGGTGAATATGGGTGGTGGTATGTGAGTGGGTTATGGATGGTAGGCTGTAGTGGTGGAAGGTGGAGGTGTGGTAGTAGTAGTGGGTGGTGTGGTAGTAGTGGTAGAGGTGGTGGTAAACGGTGTAAATCTGGGCCTCTTTCCCTTTTTCCCATAGGGCTGAGCCATCATCTTCTTCCGTGTCCCCTTTGACACGAAAGCTCCCCCTTGGCTGCTGGGTTCGCCTGGGGCATATGATGGATCAGTAACAGCCTCCCTAGACTCACCCTAGCGTCCACCTACCGCCCTCATGCCTCTCTCAGTGGCCACGACCCGGCTTCCCACCGTTCGTACCAGAGGCTCTTCGTCTGACTCCTCCTCCTCATCAGGCTGAAACTCCTGATGGAATCCGGCAGTCTCTGTACCTCCTTGGGGAGATGGTGGAGATGTAACATCAATAGCAGTGGCCCTAGTTTGAGAGGGGCCGGTATTTCCACCATCACCTGAGTCGTCAACCGGGAGAACTATCTGCCCGGTATCCGAATCGCTGTCATCGTGGCGCCACTTTCGCCTAGCTGGCTCCACATACTCCTCCCAGGCCAGATGCCCAAACAGTCACCTTACCGGGGGCTTCACCTGCTTGCCCCGGTACACCTTCATCCATCCGAGGGTAGTATTATCCATCACCTCTAGGACCACGTCCTCCTCCTTCTCCTTGGGCAGCGAAGGGAGCTTCTGATCGATAATCATCTACATAAAGCTTGGGTACATACAGAAGCTCTCTTTGCCCTTTACCTCAATGTTCTCCACCAGATAGGTGAAAATCATCCTCGAGAAGCTGAATGGGTGATTCAGCACAAACGCCACGTAGGCGTTCTGCATCTGATCTGATAGCTCGTTGAAGCCTCCCTTCTGTGAGGCGATGCATCTCAACAGTACGTGGGCTAAGTACTTGAATTAGGGGCACAGGTTGCTCTTGTTGAGCACACCTGCGTTGATGTCCCCCGAGTACTTAGCCCTCAGAAAACATCCTCGAACAGTAAGGGGATACAGTCGTGTGGGGCAATCAACATCATCTCCAAACTCTAATACAGTCCTGAGATCCTCCTCTGTGATCTCTATAGCCTCCCTAAAGATGGAACCCTGATACGATGGGGCTCGGAGGACCTGTCAACTACAGCGCTTTCCCAGAAAGCCTGCTGAACTGATCTATACGATGTGCACGGTGTCGAGATCGCACGGAAGATCCTCGATTTACGTAGAAAGGTAATGATACCGGAGAACTCAGCTGCGTTGCGTGATGACAAATCAAGATGAGCACAAATGTTATGCTTTGTGCTCATCGTCCAACGACTCGCCATCTGTGACACAAAGTAAATAAACGTTAGTAGGTGTTAATAAGTAACAGTTTGATTCAATGAACTTGAAAATTTTTGTTCAGTCGTGCGAATGAACTGTGCGACTGAGATCTAGTCTTGCGAATAGACTTTGTGACTGAGATCTAGTTGTGCGAATGAGCTCATACGTACGACTGAGTCATGCGACTGGGCTTAGACGTTTGTTCTCTTTTGCGTTTACCTCAGTCGTGCGACTGAACTCATACGCATGGTTCAGTCGTGCGATTGAGCAATTCGTCCATCTCAGTCATGCGATTGAGCCATTCGCATAGCTCAGTCGTGTGATTGAAGTTCATCAGGGTGTCCATTAGCATGACAGACTGTTTGTCCATTCAAATTCAAATTTTGAGCAAAACATGATGTTAGACGTTGTGGCTTGGCTCATTAGGTTTGAAAATGTCCATCTAAACTCCTAATACCTTTTATTTGATCAAGATACTTAGTTTTAATTGTTTATTTGTCAACCTAAATCTCGTTTCCTTTTAGATCTTAAGTTCGATCATTTGGTCATGTAGTTACTGATTTTTTGGTTGAACATCGTCGCGCAATACCTGTAGAGTCAACACAAATCGTCAGTAACTTCAAACAAGTGTCTAAATCGATCAAACGAAATTTTGGCAGAGTGAGGTTAAGTCGTGCGTTTGAGTGGGCGATTGGAGTGAATGAACAACTGCGACCGACTCCCCCTCTATTTATACTAGGGTTTCCTCCAGTCATACGATTGAACCTAGTCGCATACTTGATTCGTGAGACTGAGGGTCAGTCGTACGACTGGCCTATTCGGTCATCTCCAATCGTGTGATTGAGGTCATTCATGTGACTATCACAGTCGGTCACATCCAATCGTGCGATTGGGTTCATACGTATGGTCCAATCTTACGACTGGTCCATACTCATGGTCCAGTCATGCGAATGGCTCACACTTATGATTTTTGACTTTATGACCATTTGACACTTAGCCCATTTTAACAGTTAATAAAACATTTTGAGCATTCGATCATCTCAGACATGACCTTTTTAACTTAAAGAACCTTTGATCACCTCAGACGTGATCCTTTTATCCACCCGATCACCTCAGACGTGTTCCTTTTACTTGAAAACCATTAATCACCTTAGACGTGATTATTTTAAGAACAAAAACTGATGATCACCTCAGATGTGATCCTTTTAATTTTCATCAGAAACAAGTGATTCAAGATTAACGTTCAGTTCCTTTTGTGACATTCACAGAGATACATCTTGTTGCATAGTCCGACACTTACCCACTACAAATAGAAAAAACTTGAAAACTAGATACACTAAACTAAATTAGTAAAATAGACATATTTTTGTGATTTTCTTTGGGTAGAGTTGAAGACATTTTAATATTCACTTTAAAATGATTCTCCCCCTGAGCAGAACAATCTATTAGCATTAACTTCATTTCTAAGACAGATTAATATGGAATCAGACAGGCATAAACGTAATTTCTTGGAACTTTTTGTTGATATATTGAAAAGGAAACTCCATATTTACAGATCACAGTTTCTCATTCATCTAAGACTTCTAAGCGCCAACTGGAAATCATTCTTGGTCTATTATGTAACACACATTGATTTGAACATCAGGTGGTGCAGTCACGACGATTATCGGTATACTTGTCCACTTAAGTCCATACACAGATTTTGTCACACATCAGTGATAACTAAATGGATTAGACCAACAAGTGTTTGTGCGTCCCACTAGTATATGGTAATCAATCTTCCTTAGGAGATTTTTGAGCGGTCCGGTGGTTGAGAAGATTTTAGTTCTAAGAGCTTTCAAAGAGATGCAAAGCCTCAGGTCAGTGCCATTGCACAGCAGAGAGGCGCAAACAACAGTGAATTCTTAGAACGCATAGATTATGCTAAGCCTCAGGTCAGTGCCATCGCACAGAAGAGAGGCGCAAGACCTATCTTCTTCTTATAGCAATATACTATAATATACATTTCAGCAGTGACTTTTGTCATCTTTTGCTCTGTTTTTGGGTCTTTGCGCACATTTGTGGCATTCAATTGCTCCTCACCCCTTATTGGAAATTGATTGATTGTGCAAACCAGGGATACCATGGGAACCCACAACTTGTTGATAGATTCAGGTTTAAGTGAATCACCAATGATGTCTACTAGTCTTTATGTTAAACCTACCGATACATCATATAATGGACTAGCACCTCCCTAGACCTACTTTCTCCGTGTAATTACAGTAATAGACAAGCATACTATCATTTTTCCAATATGTTAGACTTAGAGTTGTCAGACTTACAATTTTCTATGATTTAAATTAAACCTTGCAAAAATGGTAAATCTTTTTGGTGTTCCAAGTAACACTATGCATGTGTACTATCACTTTCCAATGTGTTGAATCACTTTCTTAAATTATTGTTTTTGCCTTTTTGGCTTATCTACTCTCCCCCCTTTTTTATGTAAATAAATACTGAAACTCAACTAATCTCCCCCTAAAATACTAAAACCGAAAATATTTTTGTGATTTTTGGATTTTTAAGATAGAAAAATTAAAATAAGAAAAATAAAAGACAATAAAAAGAAAATAGAAACTAAACTGGTGTCGGACTAAGCACTTGCATCTTCTGGAATCACGTCACATTTCTTTTTCACGCTGTTGACCTCTAACAGATATAAAAATCTGGGTTTATCGAAAGGTTTAGTGTAGAGGTCGGCGCGTTGAAAATCCGTGTTTATTTTAATCACATCAATTAATTGTTTTTCATAGCAATCACGTATGAAATGATATTTTATGCCGATGTGTTTAGTCTTAGGGTGTTGAACATGATTTTTAGTTACAGCTATGGCAGCAAAATTATCAACAAAGATAGGAGTGTCTGAAAATTGCAAACCGTAGTCCCGCATTTGCTGTTGTATCCAGATGATTTGTGAACAGCAACTTGCAGCAGCAACGTATTCAGCTTCACATGTTGACAGAGCAATAGATGTCTGCTTCTTGCATTGCCAGGTGACTAAACACCTTCTAAAGAACTGACACCCTACTGATGTTGACTTGAAGTTCATCTTGCAGCCACCATAGTCTGAATCACTATAAGCAGTTAGTTCAAAGTCATCATCATGAGGATACAACAACCCCAGTGTTGGAATACCCTTCAGATAACAAAATCCTTTTCACCCTGATAAGATGATTTACTTTTGGTTTGGCTTGATATCTGGAGCATAGACATGTGGCGTATATGATATCTGGATGCGAGGCAGTGAGATACATGAGAGATCCGATCATCCCACGATACATAGTGGCATCCACCAAATCCCCATTATCATCTAGTGCCACATCATGGTTTGTGGCAAGTGGGGTACCGGCAACAGTGACATTTTCCATATCAAATCGACTTAGAATGTCTCCAACATACTTAGTCTGATGCAGAAAAATACCAGTAGGTGTCTGATCCACCTGTAAACCTAGGAAGAACTTCATCTCTCCCATTGCACTCATTTCAAATTCCGCCTGCATCACAGATTCGAATTCTTTACATAATTCTTCGTTTCAGGAACCGAAGATTATGTCATCCACATAAACCTGCACCATTAGTAAATCTCCACCTTTCTCTTTGATAAACAACATGCAGTCAATCACACCCCTGCGAAAACCATGTTTTAATAGGTGGGTGGAGAGCTTTTCATACCAATCTCGAGGAGCTTGATTTAGCTCGTACAGAGCCTTGTCCAGCTTGTAGACTCTGTCCCGATGGTAAGGATCTTCAAATCCTTTGGTTTGACTGACGTATACTTCTTCACGTATTTCCCCATGAAGGAATGCACTTTTAACATCCAGCTGATAAACCTTGATCATCATGTAGGATGCATAGGCCAGAAAAATGCAAATAGCTTCCATCCTTGCCGCTGGTGCAAACACTTCATTGTAGTTGACTCCCTAAACTTGTCTGAATCCTTAAACAACCAATCTTGCCTTGTTTCTAATTACGACACCTTGGTCGTCCTTCTTGCAGTGCAGCACCCATTTGGTGCCAATCATCTTAACTCCTTTAGGCCTATCCACGAGCGTACACACTCCAAGTTTCTTGAACTGTAACAGCTCTTCCTGCACAGCATTTACCCATGCCTCATCCTTCAGGGCACCACTTACGTGTTTGGGCTCGATTGAGAAACAAAACATTTAAAAGCACCATCATTCACGCAACCCTTTTCCATAATAGCAGCAAAATCAACAGAGTATAGCTGATTTCTTGTCTGAACACCAGAGTGGAGATCCCCAATGATGGATTCCTGGGGATGATTCATACTAATCCTTGTCACAGGTGTCGTAGGAACGACCACTTCAGTATCCATGTTCATGACTACAGGTTCAGCATTCGGGTTCCCTGATGCGTTCTCAGCATTTGTTGAACTGCCAGCTTGATTGACGTTATTCTCAATACCTATTTCAATTGGTTCTTCATCATCTGATGAGACATCACTAACATCCTAAGCCGTTTCTGAAGTGGCAGAAGCACCACTAGTTGGTATTGTATTGCTGAAATCTAGATTTGGAGCGTTTAAGACGTCGTACATCATCTGTGCAGCAATCTCATCATCTGAACATGCTGGAGGAAGGTTGAAGGATTTGAAAAATCAATCATAATCGAAGAATGAGGATGGACCTTTCCCAGCAGGAGAGGTGGTATGTCTCTACACATCTACGTTGCACCATACTTCTACCTGAGCTGTAGAATTGTTATAGACTCGTTTGTCAGGTATGCTGTATCCGAGAAAGATGCCTTCATCTGCTTTCTTACTGAACTTGCCTTCCGGAGTTTTCTTCAGTAACATACATGGAGCCCCGAATGGTTCCAGATAACTCAGATTTGGTTTGCGTTTCTAAAGCAACTCATAGCAAGTCTTACCATTTCGGTTGACTAACAATACACGGTCAAGAGTGTATCACGCATTGGCAACTGCTTCATTCCAAAATTGTAATGGCAGCTTTGAATCTGCCAACATCGTCCTTGCAGTTTCTGTCAAGCTCCTGTTCTTACGTTCAGCAACTCCATTCATCTGTGGCGTGTATGCGGAGGAGAACTGATGAATAATCCCTTTTCTTTGAAGAAAGCATCCATCCACTGATTCTTGAATTCAGTCCCGTTGTCTGAACGAACCTTCCTTACCTTCCGTTTGTACAGAGATTCCAGTATGGTCACGAGCACTTTGAACGATTCAAATGTCTCTGACTTAGCTTTCAGAAACATCACCCACGAAAATCTCGAGTAGTCATCAGTGACTACGAAGCAGTACTAGTCTCCTGCTATACTCCTTGTGCTGACACGACCAAACAGGTTCATATGCAGAAGCTCCAGGGGCATCTCAATAGAATTGACATTCTTGGACTTGTGAGATTTCCTAGTCTGCTTTCCTTTCTTGCAAGAGACATAAAAATCCAGAAGTTGGAAGTTCTTCATAGTTACTCCCTCCACTAGGTTGTTCTGAATCAGATGATTCATCTTCCGAGGATTTATGTGTCCCATTCTCCTATGCCATGAAATGAACTCCTTCTCCGTTGCCTTTGATAAAAAGCACTGAGCAGTGGACTCAGTTGTAGAAGCTTTAGACATCCAAGACGTACAAATCATTATACCTTGAAGCTGACATTAGTACATGCTCCTCAGGGATATCCATTTCCTTTTTCAGAATGTAACATTTCCTATTATCGAACATAACCTTAAAGCCCTTGTCACATATCTAAGAAACAGAAAGTAAATTGTTCTCTAACTGCTGAACATAATTCACCTTATCAAATTTTACCTTCCCATTCTCTACTTCTCCTTGAGCTGTGATATACCCTACTTTGTTACCAACAAAGGACACATGTCCCCCTTTAATTTGTTTGATGTTGAAAAGGAGAGAATGATTCCCAGTCATGTGCCTGGATGCCCCGCTATCAATAATCCATGTGTTGGTAGAAGCACTGTAGCAGACAACTTGCACAAAATAGAAAAAGATTAGTTAAGGAGGGGACCAGGCTTGGATTTCCCAGAGGCATCGCACATCACAAACTCCACCCACTGTCCATTTGGAGTTGGAGAAACCTCATTCTTCTTCTTATCATCACTATCAGACACATCAGATGTTTTAGCTTTCCATAGACCATCCTTGTGTAAGGATTGTTTGTGGTAAACCGATGACTAATTTACAGTTTGAACTTTAGGTCTATTTTCAAAAATTGGTTTTGCCTCAGGCATCACAGATTTGCCTGTGGCTTGTCTGTGGCTTGTCTGTGTTGTCTTTGGTGTTGGTAAGGGTGTGAGATCTAGCAGGTGTTTTAGACCTCTGTTTTGAAAAAGACGATTTAACTTCTTGAACCAATTCAATTTTACGTCTAGGTGTCTGATAGCGAGGACAACATGAAGAAATGTGTCCTCTTTGTCCACGGGTATAGCATGATCTCCTCTCAACAGGACTAGGAGATCTTTTGTGGGTGGGGAGTACACTTCAGGATTGGTCCTTTTGGTCTCAACCTTTGGTTTTTCACCTTCTTTGACAAATTTGATTTGTTTAACATTTTGGTTATTTTGTCTTTTCACATTGTTAAGATCTTACTTGACTGGTTTAGACTGAGTTGTTTTTGAAATTTTTGGTTTTGACACAATAGTTGGTGATCCCAAACCAAGAGGCACATGATCATCCTCTACCACCCAGTCCTCAATTAAGACTTCATCCTTTGTGCCCGAAGTTGACGCCTTCTGATCAGTCACCTGAGGTGCAGATTTAACTACAGTATTAGGATCACTGACCAAAGGAGTAGTCACCACATGATTCTTGATAGGATTATTGTTAACAGGATGATGTTTTATGTTTAAAAGGATCTCATGTGGTGGATGCACAACTTTATAACCAATCCCTTCCCCGTTGTTTCTTTCTTTAACCAAGTTTTTTATGATATGTGAGGAACTAGCTAAACTATGTAGTCTTTGTTTTAATGACTCATTTTCCATTTGAAGAATAGCTTTTTCCTTTTTAATTTCCTCAATTGAATTTAAATAAAACTTTATGTCATTTTCTTGGTTAAAAGCCATAACCTCGGTTTCCCTTAGTTGTTTTCTCAATAATTCAATTTTCTCTTTAAAACTGCTTTCATTTTGCTTCAACACTCTGTTAGTCTCAGTGCAAAGTTTTAAGTCATTTACCAAGTTATCTTTATGTTCTAATAACCTAGTAAATTTTAAATCAATGCATTCCCTAAACTGATTGCATTCAATACAAACATGTTTATCGAATAGGACTTCTTTAGATTCCACCTGTGCAGAGTTTGAGGTGCTAGCAACAAATGCAACCTGGGGTTCCTGGTGAGTGTCAGAAGCATCATTCAGTTCATCCTCTACCAGATGATCAACAGCAGCCATTGAGTCATTTATATCAACAGTATCGAAATTAGCTAAGTCCTCCCCCTCACTTGCTGAGTCGACGTTTAGATCCTCAACCAACGCGATATTAGCTTCACCGTCAGTTAAGAAGCGAAAAGACCAGTCTTGACCTTCATCACCTTGTGCCACCATTGCTTTGGTGTCCTGACTTGTTGGAGCTATCTTCTTGTCTTTTTCTTGTCTGTTGGTTGATGAAAACGGGTTACCATTTCCTACTTTCTTAGGTTTAACACACTCTTTCTTGAAATGACCTTTTTCTCCACAGTTGAAACAGGCGACCTTTGACTTGTCGAATCCAAAAGTAGTATCCTTTGTCGCCACCAGGTTCTGTCCCATGTTCTTGATGAATTTCTTAGCTCTTCGCACAGCACTAGCTAGAGCCCACATGATATCCATCCTCGCTAGCTCGGTTTCATCCACCTGCTCGTAATCTTCATCTGCCAAGTGACAGTTACCAATCTTTCCTGCTACTAACCCGTCATACGAATGGACCACAGTAACAAGTAAATCCATATGCTCCTTAGCAACTTCCACAGTTACGTTGCTCAGATTCTCTGTCGTTAACTTCGTTGGCTGAGCTTCTGCAGATCTGTATTAAACACTCGATGAGACACCTGACGCACAACCTGAAGATGCACTTTGAACGTTTGCAGATGTGTTAGACACGAAAGCAGTCTGCAAGGGTGCGCTTGAAGATGCAGTAGTAGAAGCCACATTGTATAGAGAAGGATTCTAAGTGTAGGTTCCCTTTTTAGACTTGTACTTTTGTCGTAGTTCTTCTTCTCTCAGTTTTAAATAAAGTCATTGATATCCAATGTTTCCGCACTTCATTATGCCTTAAAGTGGAGACAAATGAATCCCACTTATCAGGTAAACCATCAGCCAGACTCGACACCTTATCTTCCATAGACGTTTTAACTCCATGAGTGTGCAGTTCACTCATCAAATGATAGAAGCGATCGATAATGTCGTCTAGACTCTCATTTCCGATTGACGAGAAGTTGTCAAATTCCTTCTTTAAAGCTTTAGCCTTTAGATACTTAAGAGTTGCATTTCCTTCATACTGCTTCTCTAGAGCCTTCCATAACTTCTTGCACTGCTTGTGCTCTGAGAACTGATGAAAAATATCTTTTGGGATGGACTGTGTCAACAGTGCATAGGCCTTCTTCTCAGCATTGTACGCAACCTTTTGCACCTCATTCAAACCACTTAGAGTTAGTGGAACAACACCAGCTCGAACTGGTATAGTGTAGCCAGTCTCAATTGTGCTCCATAAGTTAGTGTCCCCTTCATTCAATGAATTTCAAACCGTTACTTCCATTGAGGATATTCGTCAAGTGTCAGAAGCTTCGGTGGTTTGTTGTGATTTCCGATCTCATTTTCAAGAAGCAAGAGATTCTGAATTTTAGAGTCCTTCCAGGCTGAGAAAGCAAAGTGTTGTTCGTCCATGACTACTTGGTCTGAGAAACTTGACAATCTAACTGACAGATGCGACTGGAGGAATACGAATGAGACTCAACCGTGCGATTGAAGTCAACTGGACGATAGAAGAGTGTGACTGAGTTCACACGTGCGATTGAGGTCAATCGTGCGTATGAATCTATGCGTATGAGTTCAGTCATACGAATGAACTATACGACTGAGCTGAACCGAACGAACGAGCTTAATCGTGCGAATGAGCAGACGATTGGACCAATCGTGCGAATGAGCTATGCGTATGAAGTTCAGTCGTGCGATTGGATCAATCGTCGTGTAAGGCCCCGTTCCCGGGCACCTCACAGTTGGTCGTTCACAGCATAAACATTCATATATTATAAATCAAAGCAGCGGAATTAATTTTAACAAAACCCATTCATTCATTTTAATCACTGTTGCTAAGCAATACATTCTAATTCATAAGTCACAAAATAATTAGTTGCATGAATTACAAAACAACAGTGTTATCAAAACATAAATGGTGTCAGTCTTGCCCGCCAAGTAGCCATCCCCGTGTGCCACCCTCAGCAACCTGTTACCTGCCAACTGGAAAATACATAAAAGTCAGCGTTGCTGAGTGAGTTCTAGTTTTGTAGATTAAAATACTTTTACTTTTCATTTCAAGGAAAAACCTTTCTTTACTTATATGCGGTCACACAAGTACGTACACAGATAATATTATTATTATCTTCGTCGGTCATTCATTAACTTTCATTCGTGTGCCGTTCATCGTTTACATTCATATTCTTTCTTTCATATTAGTTCTTCCATTCGTACGTATCTTACTTTCATTCATTCATACATTACATACGTTCATACATTCATTTCATTCATACATTCATTGCATACGTACGATCATTTCTTTCTTTCATGCGTTCATTACATTCTTTCGTACGTTCATTCATTTCATTCTATCATATGTTAGCCAAGTCTGTTGCAGCACAAGGCTGCTCACCTCAGTGGCAAATCTCATGATTTGCCTGCTAACCGAGTCTGTTGCAACACGTAGTTGCTCACCTCAATATCAATATGTTAGCCAAGTCTGTTGCAGCACACGGCTGCTCACCTCAGTGGCAAATCTCATAATTTTCCTGCTAACCGAGTCTGTTGCAACACGTAGTTGCTCACCTCGTTATCTATATGTTAGCCAAGTCTGTTCCAACACATAGTTGCTCACCTCAGTGGCAATCTCTCGGATTGCCTGCTAACCGAGTCTGTTGCAACACAAAGTTGCTCACCTCATTATCAATCTCAAAGATTGACCCTGTGTGCATCCTCCGGGTAGCTAACCCGCATCACAGTTGAGCTAACACCTGCCAGGGGTGTGCACCTCCATTCATTTGCTTGCAAGCCTTTCTTACGTTCATTCGTTCATTTATTAATGCATGCATTCATTCATCGTGTTCCTTTTTCATTATCTTTCACTTTACGTTCCATTTCTCTTTATCATTAATATTTTACTTATTAATGATTATGCTCTTCGTTAAATCTTTAAACATTCCTTATCATGCCTTTTTCATTCTTAACAACATAATAGTAATATTATTAACGATAATAAAATACTGATAATAAAATCAGTAACAATAAGAAGGGTTGATCATTAATCATCATTACATTCATAAAAACATCATCATTTATTAACCCTAGTCAACTCTGGTCAAAACCCCATAAGTCAGATTTCCCAGAAAATTTCTGTAAAAATTCTAAGTGTTTGGGCGTATGAGCACTATTCAGTCGTATGAGCCCTGCTCAGTCGTATCACCTTCTAAGTCGTTTCACCTTAACTTAGAAAATTTTTCCTAGGTCATACGACCACTGTTCAGTCGTATCATTCTCAGCCTTGGGAAATTTTTACAGGTCATACGACCACTGTTCGGTCGTAACATCCCCCATACTTAGAAAAATTTCCAATGGTCATACGACCACTGTTCAGTCATATGACCCCATACTTAGAACATTTCCAAGGGTCATACGACCACTGTTTAGTCAATAGATTCCATACTTAGAAAATTTCCAGTGGTAAAATGACCACTGTTCAGTCATATGATCCTATACTTAGAACATCTCCAATGGTCATACGACCACTATTCAGTCGTATAACCCCACACTTAAAATAATTCTAATGGTCATACGACCACTGTTCAGACATATAATCACACACTTAGAAAATTTCAAATGGTCATACGACCACTATTTGGTCTAATTAGTCGTATTAGCAGCCTATTCATGTGTCTAAGTCATATTTCAGTCCCCGAACATCATAATACCTATTTCTAAGCATGTACATATGATTTCAGACATAAACTTAACACAAACATAGGCATATGTACACCCTAAAACATACTCTATAATCATACACATGCACATAACATACGGGTTTCATACACAAATCCATAAAAACATACTTACATGCATTTTCCAGCCCCAAAACATTTTAAAAACGAGTAAAAAGGGGGCCTAGAACTCACCTTTGCTGCTTCCATTCTTAACACTCTTCACCCGAGCTTCTTCGACTGTTCTAACACCTAAAACACACACACCATACCACCCGAACACACAAGTCACATTTATAAGCACATATACGGGTCTAGAATCATCTAAAGCTTCATAAACGCGAGATTTCTTACCAAAAACTTCGAGTTCTCAGATTTTTCTTCAAAAATCCCGTATCTTGCTCTTTCTCTCTCTAAAATATCAAGTTCTGCTTTCTTTTTCTGAAATCTCCGAAGATGGTAATGATGTGAACAAAAGTGGGTGGCCATACCACCTTTTGTATCAAAATTAATAGGAAGTTTGCCTATTTGACACTTTTAGCCCTTCAACAAAAGTAAACTTTTGTTTTCTTTCCTTTTTCTTTTTATTTCATTCTTTTAGTTTCTTTGCTAAAAAATACGGGTGTTACAAGTCCACCCCCCTTATATAGGTTTCGTCCCTGAAACCTGTTATTCCTCAAACAGTTGTGGGTAATGTTGTCCCATCTCCTCCTCAGTCTCCCACGTAGACTCGGATCCCTTCCTGTGCTTCCACTGTACACGCACAAGAGGAACCACTTTATTCCTCAACCTCTTTTCTTTACGATCAATGATTGCCACTGGTTGCTCCACGTAATTGAGCCGTTCGTCTACTTCAATATCCTCCAGTGGAACAATCATATCTTCATCAGCTAAGCACTTCCTCAGATGAGATACATGGAATGTGGGATGAATTCCACTTAACTCATCTGGCAGCTCAAGTCGATAGGCCACCTCTCCTACTCGTGCGACAATTCGGAAAGGTCCTATATATCTCGGGCTTAGCTTACCTCGTTTCCTGAATCTAATGATCCCTTTCCAGGGCGAGACCTTCAACATTACTCGGTCACCAACCTTGAACTCTATCGGTCTTCGCCTCTTGTCAGCATACGACTTTTGCCTATCTTTCGCCGCCTTCATGAAGGCTTTGATCTTTTCTAATTTCTCAGTCGTTGCTTCAATCATCTCAACACCTCCCAGTTCCTTCTGCCCAATGTCTCCCCAACATACGGGCGTCCTACATCTCCTACCGTATAGCATCTCGTAGGGTGGCATGCCAATACTGGCATGATAGCTATTGTTGTACGAGAATTCCGCTAACGGCAAGTGATCATCCCAACTTCCTCCAAAATCGATCACGCACGCCCGAAGCATGTCTTCGAGTGTTTGGATCATCCTCTCAGACTGACCTTCCGTCTGAGGGTGATATGCTGTACTAATGTGTAGCCTCGTCCCCATTGCATCATGAAATCTCTTCCAAAACTTGGAGGTAAACCAGGTGTCACGATCAGACACAATAGACACCGGTACACCATGACGAGCTACAATTTCCTTGATGAACAGATCCGCCAATCTTTCAGATGAGTACGTTTCGCGGATCGGTAGGAAGTGGGCACTCTTTGTCAAGCGGTCAACTATCACCCATATAGCATCATACCCTTTAGGGGTACGTGGTAACTTCGTGATGAAGTCCATGGTGATGTGCTCCCACTTCCACTCGGGTATATCCAACGGTTGGATCTTCCCGTAAGGCTTCGGGTGTTCTGCCTTTACTTGTAAGCAAGTTAGGCATTTACTCACGTACTCCACTACGTCACGTTTCATACCCGACCACCAGTAATCCTTCTTCATATCGTGGTACATTTTGGTAGCACCGGGGTGAATGGAGTATCGAGTCTTATGGGCCTCATCCATGATCTTTTCCCGTAGATCCCCGTATCGAGGAATCCACATTCGCCCAAATCGGGTCTTAACACCAAGAGTGTTCTCACCCAACTCCGTAACTAGACCTCTCATCCTTTCGGAGTTAAGACGATCTTCTTTCAAAGCCTCGTCTTGAAACTCCTTAACCTGTGTCATTACTTCTGAGGTCATGATTAACTGATAAGCCTTCACCCGGATCGGCTCAGGCTTTTCCTTTCGGCTGAGGGCATCTGCCACCACGTTGGCCTTGCCCGGATGGTAATGGATTTCGCAATCATAATCCTTTATTAGTTCCAACCATCGCCTCTGTCTCATGTTCAGATCTTTCTGCTCGAAGAAGTACTTCAAGCTTTTGTGGTCAGTGAAGATTGTGCACTTCGTCCCGTATAGATAGTGCCGCCAAATCTTCAACGTAAAAACCACCGCGGCTAATTCTAGATCGTGTGTGGGATAGTTGACTTCGTGGGTCTTCAGTTGTCGAGATGCATAGGCGATTACCCTTCCACGTTGCATCAACACGCAACCTAGCCCGGAATAAGATGCATCTGAATAGACCACTAAGTCTTCATTCCCCTCGGGCAATGTCAAAACAGGAGCTTGTGTTAGTCTTGTCTTCAACTCCTCAAAGGCAGTCTCCTGCTCTCGACCCCACACGAATTTCACGTCCTTGCGGGTCAACTTCGTCAAAGGTGAGGCTATCTTGGAGAAGTCTTGAATAAATCTCCTGTAATAGCCCGCCAATCCCAAGAAGCTACGAATCTCGGATGGCATCTTTGGTGATTTCCATTGCATCACAGCCTCAACCTTTGCTGGGTCCACCATGATTCCCTCTGCATTTACCACGTGACCCAGAAATTGCACCTCGCGTAACCAGAAAGCACATTTGGAGAACTTAGCATACAGTTTCTCCCTTCTCAAAGTCTCCAATACTTCCCGAATGTGACCGGCATGCTCTTCTTTGCTTCTCGAATAAATCAGGATATCATCGATGAACACAATCACTGATTTATCTAACATTGGCCGACACACTCGGTTCATCAAATCCATAAAAGCAGCTGGCGCGTTAGTTAGACCAAATGACATAACGAGAAACTCATAGTGTCCATAACGCGTACGAAAAGCTGTTTTAGGAATGTCCTGCTCCTTCACCTTCAACTGGTGGTAGCCAGATCGAAGATCTATCCTCGAGAACCAACTGGCACCCTGGAGCTGGTCGAACAAGTCGTCAATCCTCGGTAACGGATACCGATTCTTTATGGTCAACTTGTTCAATTCACGGTAGTCGATACACATTCTCATGCTACCGTCCTTCTTTTTCACGAATAAGACCGGAGGACCCCAAGGAGAGATACTCGGTCTAATGAAGCCCTTGTCAAGCAACTCTTGCAGTTCCTCCATCAACTCCTTCATCTCAGTCGGAGCCAATCGATACGGTGCTTTAGCAACAGGTTGGGCATCGGGTATCAAGTCAATCTGGAATTCGATTTCGCGGTCAGGTGGCAATCCCGATAAGTCTTCCGGGAACACATCTGGAAACTCACACACAACCGAACGTCGGATAGTTGTGGTGTTGGCGTTTCCACATCCTTCACATAACATAGGTAGGCGTTGCACCCACGCCTCATGCACTTCCCCGCCACCGCCATCAAAATCACCTTCGGAATCACCGTTACCCGATCACCGTATATTGTCACCAGACTTCCGTCAGATGCCGTCAATCTAATCATCTTCTTTCGACATACGATATTCGCTTCATAGGTTGCCAACCAATCCATCCCTAGTACTACATCAAATCCACCTAGGGGCATCACATGTAATCTAGCAGCAAACCTATGACCTTCTAATTCTATGGCACAGTCCTCTATCACATCAGTAACTCTAGTGGACTTACCAATAGCGGTTTCTACTTCAAAGGGCTCATCAATGCATTTACCACTAACAGGCAATTTAGCACAGAAAGTAGCAGAAATGAAACTCTTACTAGCACCAGAATCAAATAACACAGAAGCAAGAGTTTGATTTACTAGAAACGTACCTGACACAACATCGGGGTCCGTCCTAGCCTCCTCTCGGGTCATGGTGAAAGCTCTGGCTCTCGTCTTCTGCCCCTCAGTCCCTGCCACCTTCTTTCCCCCGGAACTCTCAGCCCTCGACTTCTTGCAATCCTTACTCATATGCCCCACTTCACCGCAGTTGAAACACCTCGCAGCCTTACAGTCTCTAGCCATATGACCGGATTTCCCACACCGGAAACAGACATTTAACCCCCACCTGCACTCACCACCGTGCTCCTTACCACACTTGTCACATCTTTTGGGTCCCGAGCTTGGTGACCCCACCCTACGGTCATCCCTTCTCGCCTTCTTGTTATTCGGGGTAAAGCCACCACACCCGAACCGTTTCCCATTCTAGTTCCGGTTAGCACCACCGGCTTTCTTTGACTCCACCACCATCACTTCCCTCTCGTCATAGAGCCTCCCAGCTAAGTCTACTGCCGACCTAAAGGTGCTTGGTCGGGCAGTAATCAAGTGTCTGCGGATATCAGCTGGCAGTCCCTGAATGTACCGGTTAATCTTTCGGGATACCGGTGTCACTTGATCCGGCACCAGCCTCGCCATTTCATTGAATTTGGTAGTATACTGCTGGTGTGTCATGGTTCCCGCCTCGAGTTGCAGGAAATCCCTCTCGACCTTATCGAGTTCTCTGTGAGGACAGAATTCCTCAATTACTAGCTTCTTCAACTCGGACCACTTCATTTTCCTGATAGCCCGGGAACCCTCAGCTTGGACAATATTGTCCCACCAGCATAGTGCTGAGTCAGTAAAGGAGTGGGCGGCAAACTTCACCTTCTGATCCTCACGGCACTCGCTGATCTCGAGTACCGCTTCCATCTCCCTTACCCATCGTTGAGCGGTTGTAGCGGTGCCATTGCCATCGAAAGTCGGGGGCTTGCACCTCTGAAATGCCCCGTAACTGCACCCCTTAGTCGACACCCCTATTACATCATCCCCTTCCTCATCAGATACTACTATCTCAGGATCCGGTCGTCCCTCTTCTCCCTTGCTTTCCTTTCCAGTCGACCCTCTCCTGTCCTCCTTCTCCTTCCTTTCCTCGTTCTTTATAGCTCGAATAACATCGGTCACTACAGAGGGCATAACTGCCTGTAGGACCTGGTGTACCTCATCAGCAATCGCCTCCCTAGCTGAGGCATTCAGACTAGCATTCTCAGTTTCTTCATTCCGGTCCGGAACCTCGGGGTTCACAGGAGTCGTCTTAGGAGCTTTAGCACTGCTCCTAGTCGTACGCGGACGACCTCTACCTCTAGCAGCCTTAGAAGGTTTCTTCCCAGCCATTTTCCTATGCGCTATAAGATTCAAACACTAAAACAGTCATTCAAGGAAATAGCTCAGTTTATGTCAAGTATAGTAAGTCCCTAATTACAGTGGCCAGTTGTGATTAGCCACTTACTTTACTCTTCACACCCCAAGCACTTCCTATCCTGACTACATCAACATCTAAATCTACTAAGAACACATAAATCACATAGCATACGCACATAATACTGATTAACTCTTAAGAAAAACAATACCTGATGGCACATGGCTACTCGGGCTGACATCCTCTTTCCGTCCCATTCTCAGTTTAAGTTAAGGTTTATTTTGAAAATTTACCCATTTTACTTAAACTTTTGCTCTGATACCAACTTGTAAGGCCCCGTTCCCGGGCACCTCACAGTTGGTCGTTCACGGCATAAACATTCATATATTATAATCAAAGCAGCGAAATTAATTTTAACAAAACCCATTCATTCATTTTAATCACTATTGCTAAGCAATACATTCTAATTCATAAGTCACAAATAATTAGTTGCATGAATTACAAAACAACAGTGTTATCAAAACATAAATGGGTGTCAGTCTTGCCCGCCAAGTAGCCATCCCCGTGTGCCACCCTCAACAACTTGTTACCTGCCAACTGGAAAATACATAAAAGTCAGCGTTGCTGAGTAAGTTCTAGTTTTGTAGATTAAAATACTTTACTTTTCATTTCAAGGAAAACCTTTCTTTACTTATATGCGGTACACAAGATAATAATTATTATTATCTTCGTCGTTCATTCATTAACTTTCATTCGTGTGCCGTTCATCGTTTACATTCATATTCTTTCTTTCATATTAGTTCTTCCATTCGTACGTATCTTACTTTCATTCATTCATACATTACATACGTTCATACATTCATTTCATTCATACATTCATTGCATACGTACGATCATTTCTTTCATTCATGCGTTCATTACATTCTTTCGTACGTTCATTCATTTCATTCTATCATATGTTAGCCAAGTCTGTTGCAGCACAAGGCTGCTCACCTCAGTGGCAAATCTCATGATTTGCCTGCTAACCGAGTCTGTTGCAACACGTAGTTGCTCACCTCAATATCAATATGTTAGCCAAGTCTGTTGCAGCACACGGCTGCTCACCTCAGTGGCAAATCTCATAATTTTCCTGCTAACCGAGTCTGTTGCAACACGTAGTTGCTCACCTCGTTATCTATATGTTAGCCAAGTCTGTTGCAACACATAGTTGCTCACCTCAGTGGCAATCTCTCGGATTGCCTGCTAACCGAGTCTGTTGCAACACAAAGTTGCTCACCTCATTATCAATCTCAAAGATTGACCCTGTGTGCATCCTCCGGGGTAGCTAACCCGCATCACAGTTGAGCTAACACCTGCCAGGGGTGTGCACCTCCATTCATTTGCTTGCAAGCCTTTCTTACGTTCATTCGTTCATTTATTAATGCATGCATTCATTCATCATGTTCCTTTTTCATTATCTTTCACTTTACGTTCCATTTCTCTTTATCATTAATATTTTACTTATTAATGATTATGCTCTTCGTTAAATCTTTAAACATTCCTTATCATGCCTTTTCATTCTTAACAACATAATAGTAATATTATTAACGATAATAAAATACTGATAATAAAATCAGTAACAATAAGAAGGGTTAATCATAATCATCATTACATTCATAAAAACATCATCATTTATTAACCCTAGTCAACTCTGGTCAAAACCCCATAAGTCAGATTTCCCAGAAAATTTCTGTAAAAATTCTAAGTGTTTGGGGCGTATGAGCACTATTCAGTCGTATGAGCCCTGCTCAGTCGTATCACCTTCTCAGTCGTTTCACCTTAACTTAGAAAATTTTTCCTAGGTCATACGACCACTGTTCAGTCGTATCATTCTCAGCCTTGGGAAATTTTACAGGTCATACGACCACTGTTCGGTCGTAACATCCCCATACTTAGGAAAATTTCCAATGGTCATACGACCACTGTTCAGTCATATGACCCCATACTTAGAACATTTCCAAGGGTCATACGACCACTGTTTAGTCAATAGATTCCATACTTATAAAATTTCCAGTGGTAATACGACCATTGTTCAGTCATATGATCCTATACTTAGAACATCTCCAATGGTCATACGACCACTATTCAGTCGTATAACCCCACACTTAGAATAATTCTAATGGTCATACGACCACTGTTCAGACATATAATCACACACTTAGAAAATTTCAAATGGTCATACGACCACTATTTGGTCTAATTAGTCGTATTAGCAACCTATTCATGTGTCTAAGTCATATTTCAGTCCCCGAACATCATAATACCTATTTCTAAGCATGTACATATGATTTCAAGCATAAACTTAACACAAACATAGGCATATGTACACCCTAAAACATACTCTATAATCATACACATGCACATAACATACGGGTTTCATACACAAATCCATAAAAACATACTTACATGCATTTTCCAGCCCCAAAACATTTTAAAAACGAGTAAAAAGGGGGCCTAGAACTCACCTTTGCTGCTTCCAATCTTAACACTCTTCACCCGAGCTTCTTCGGCTGTTCTAACACCTAAACACCACACACCATACCACCCGAACACACAAGTCACATTTATAAGCACATATACGGGTCTAGAATCATCTAAAGCTTCATAAACGCGAGATTTCTTACCAAAAACTTCGAGTTCTCAGATTTTTCTTCAAAAATCCCGTATCTTGCTCTTTCTCTCTCTAAACTATCAAGTTCTGCTTTCTTTTTCTGAAATCTCCGAAGATGGTAATGATGTGAACAAAAGTGGGTGGCCATACCACCTTTTGTATCAAAATTAATAGGAAGTTTGCCTATTTGACACTTTTGGCCGTTCAACAAAAGTAAACTTTTGTTTCTTTCTTTTTCTTTCTATTTCATTCTTTTAGTTTCTTTGCTAAAAATACGGGTGT